>LUCG01134755.1:0-13707 GCA_001633085.1 Carthamus tinctorius
GTCAACCCGTTTATGACCTACCAACCCGTTTATGACCCACCAACCCGCCACCGACCCGTTAACTCGCCAACCCGTGACACGACCCACGACACGACCCTTCACGGGAAAGGGTTGAAGAACTCGACACGATTAGCTAAATGGGTGGGGTCAGGGTTGAGGTTTCTGACCCTNACAACCCGCGAATTGCCACCCCTACAATAAAATTAACAGAAAAACAAGTAAACTGCAATGATTGCACGCTGAGAATATGATAAGGCCGGTAATTCTTTGGTACATAACAGCAGCAGTAATTAACAAAGAGATCCGCTTTGGCATGTTGTTTTTCTCTTTATTATATTAGTATATATCAAAAAGTTAATACTACGTATGTAGTGCGGTTGGCATTGTTATAACTCTACGTGTGTACTTAAGTGATAAACATAACACAAAAACACAAACCCGTTAGGTATCCATTTTGCTCTAGAACATGAAAATTTATCTCCAACTTGAGGATCATTCACAATAAATACCAACTTTGTACCGAATATTACAGAACACGATTCCTCTCCCATGATTGCTTACTTTGCAAGAAACACCCTACCACCCCCACCCCCTAAATCTCAAGAAAAATTAGATAAAAGTGCATTCTTTTTGGTTTCTTCTCTGTGTCAAGTCATGTGATCAGACCACTACATGAAGTACCATACTGAAATCTGCCATGTTTTGCGACATAAAAAGTAATTCAAAACTGCATCAAACAAACAATGAATCATATCAAACGGAATAATGAATACCCTAAAATGAAAAGCCGGGATTGCATAAAATATTCATTTACTGCCTTGCTAGAAGCTCGTTTCATTTTTCAGAAAATTATAGATGTCAAACACGAAACATACGTTGCATTAGCTACATCATAGAGCCGAATGGATTCGTCATCACTAGCCGTCACCAAATAATTTGACGTTCTGTGAAAATCCATTGAACTTATCCTACCATTCTGCAATAAAAGAAAACTTTGTTTCAATGTTTTGATTAACTTAACACACAAAATCATAGTGCAACTTTATGGCCATAAGTCAACTAATATTTTCAGAAACTGCCAGGGAAAGCAGAAAATACATACACTAATCATGGTCAGAAAATCGAAAATGACATTAAGCTCTTTAAAAAAGCAATAACCAATTTCCACTTGACTCTCAAACTTGCAATACAGAATTATGGAAAACCATGCGTATAAACCTGCCAGGTGGTCAAAAATGCATTCATTGGAGATGTTAGCAGCACCATGTAATGCACTAATAAGAGATAAACACAGAAAATGGTGACATTCTATGTGGACCCTACAACGATACAGACAAATTCCAGTTGGACACAGAAACGAGAATAGATACTGGCTTCATGAGCAGAGATGTGACCAAACATTCATAATCCAGAAACAACAAGCAATTATTATCACAATATCCCCAATTAAGCCAGCCAGATACATTCATATTAGTAAGACCTTCCTTACTTGCAGAATTACCATTAGACTCAATACACTAGTAACCGGTGCAGTAACTGGACACACAAAAGTTTAGGTGCAACTTATGACCATAATTCAACTTATATCTCCAGAAACTGCCAGGGAAAACATAAGGTGCAAATACTAATCATGATCAGGAAAAAAGAATAACATTAAGAACCTCAAAAACAATAACAGATTTCCACCTGACTCTCAATGTGGCACTAATAAAAGAATATGGAAAACCATGCACATAAACTTGTCATGTAGCTGAAAATGCATTCACTGGAGATGATAGCAGCCCCATGTGATGCAGAAATAAGAGATAAACACAGTAAATGATGAGATTCGACATGGACCCATCAATGCTAGAAACATACTCCAGTTGGGAACACAAACGGTCAACATATGTAATCCAGAAACAAGCTCTCAAAATAACCAAAGTATTATCACGATATCACGATATCCCCCATCAAGCCAGATGCATCCATGTTAGTTACGCTTCCCCTACTTCACAATACCATTAGAGTGGATACACATACAGTTGGTAAGTGGTGTAAGATACGGGTCAAACTGTTTTTGGGTTTACAGTACAGATGAAGTTACAACGTTGAGCTTAGCCGTTAAACACATGACACCAAAAAATATGTTTGGTTGTGTGAGAGTGCTTGCAAATATTGAACTTCATGGTGGTAAAGCACCATAACCGAATGCGTAATTGCTGGATAGTATCAAGGACTAAGCCTTTAAATTACGAATTAAGGCTTTGTTGTTTACCTTCCATAGAATATTCTAATAACAATGTTGCATTTCAAGGAAATATAACCTTCAAGGACA
This sequence comes from Carthamus tinctorius, assembly GCA_001633085.1. NCBI lineage: Eukaryota > Viridiplantae > Streptophyta > Magnoliopsida > Asterales > Asteraceae > Carthamus > Carthamus tinctorius. Next base: position 2,318 of record LUCG01134755.1, read on the forward strand.
ATGGCTTGCTAGATGATAATTCTACTTAGTTCATAAAAAACACCATAATTTAAGGCACACATTTGACACCACTCTTCTTTATGGATCGCTGATCAATATGCTAAACAAAAGCAAACCTGTTTTCCGCACGAAATAAAGCAACGATGGAAGTTTTTTTTTTTTGTCATGGGTTCAACTTTCAAGTCACCTGAAACAACCTCTTTACAAACCCTAGAATCCTTGATGGACTGAGTTCACCCTGTGGTTTTCTTTTGAGACTAAGGGGACATGGATGATAGTTAGAAACCCAAACTTACACCCCCAACATTGAGTGTGATCTTCAATTAAACATTGCAGATGAAATCAACCAGGCATTGAGCTACATAGCCCTAATTCATGGTGTTCATTGTAAAATATAAGCTACAGGTCCCCAATCTCAACTGCTATAAACTTCATTCATCAGCAAAATTCTAGTGATACAAAAGGGCACGACATTAAAAAAAACAAAATTCGGAAATTAAACCATAGGTTTTCCATTGACAAAATAAAACTGACAGTAAGGAGAGAAGTTTCACATAATCACGGAAGGCCATGCCGACTTCCATGCTCTGGATGATTTCTTCCGTGAGCTCCAATGATACCTTGTCTTCTCCATCCGTTTGTCCACCTACACACAACACGAAGATGATCATTCAACCAACCAATTCGAGCATATAAGCAAGCGAACACAAACATGTTACGAACTCAACCGACTGAACTACTCACCTGCCATGGACAAGCTTCTTGAAGAAATAGCAATCGAAATTTATATTTCTCCTCTACACCTCTATCTATATGTAATGAGGCTTTGGATTTTGGAGGTATAGGGTGCAGTCGTTTATGGAGGCAATAAGGGATTTATTCGCCGGATTCCACCGTCGGCCGTCGTCTCTCCTCCGTGTGTTAGAATTCAGATGCTTACAGTTTGTTGGCCCAAACTCTATGTTTGTGCTTCCTCTTCGAACAGGCCCAAACTCTATAGGTGCCCATCACCGGATAAAAAACCGATTCGGAGTTGATCTCAACTGAACCGGTTTTTTTTCCAAAAAATAAAAATAAAATCGGTTTTTATATAACCGATTTGAGGTGAATATATACACATCCGGTAGGATTGGTTCAGTTAGGAAAAAAAAAGGATATCTAGTAAAAAACCGGTTAACTATCAAGTAAAAAAAAAATGGTGTCTGATTCGATTAAGAACCGGTTAAGAAAACCGGTTTTTTTAAAAATGTGGTTTCGGTTTTTCCCCGGACGAATCGGATGACCGGTTATTTTGTGTACGTCTACATCGGTATGAGTGTTTTCAACAAGTTTTTTGTATTTTTTCTAATGAAAAGTAAAAGGTATTGTAAAGTAGTAATTGGTTTTTTATTTTAAAGATTTTAATATAAATTATATTATTATAATATTTTTTAATTTATCATTTTAATACATACTTTTTAAAGAAATTTTAAAATAATAAAATTTTCATTTCATTTGTTGGAATGGAATGAAATAATTATTTCTCTGTTTAAACATCTAGTTTTAGAGAATGAGAGAATTTCACTTATATTCTTGCAAACTTCATTAATTACGTATATATTCTTATAAATTTTAAAATTACATATATATCCTTATAAAACCTATAAAGTTACATATATACCCAAACACTCAATTTAATAATAATTAATCTATTTAAAAAATTATCTTAAATTGATTTGTTATTATTAAAAAACTAAAAAGTTTCTATATTACAAAATGTAACAACCCAAAACTTTCGGAAATAAAACTAACATAACATAAGTCTTCCCAAAATACGGGTTACAAAATTTTTGAGTTAATCCATACATCTTTTGGAATAATCATAAAACTAGCAACTGAGAATTTAACATGCTGGAATCTATAGGGACGTCAGCTAAGCTCCCCACTAGTACTGGCATCAAATCTTGCCCTTACCCCTATCCGCGCGCTGTCTACCTGAAAATGGTTTAGTTTGAAAACGAGGGTTAGACCAAAGGTCTAGTGAATTCCCTCAAAAGCAACATCAATTTCTTTCCTTCAAAACTTCACAGTTCAAATAATCAATCATATAAATTACAGATAAACAAATGTTTCATGCTCACACTCTCTCACATGTACTGGCCCTCACCACGTTATTTCCCACGCACACTTGTGGCAACGCAAGGGCTCACGCATGCCCGATTTGGGGTCACACCTCCCCGATTTGGCCAGTACATTCCCCACCCCATGCAACTTTACAAATCATGTTATGCATATGATCATGCAAGTACAAACTATCTCTTAGCGATGCAAATGCATAAATAGAACTGATCTGAAAACAGGTTTCTCAATTTAAGGTAACTGACAAAGTGAGAATAACTCACCTGGTTGCGGATCTTAACTCCCACCGACTTCCAAAAGATCACCTACAATGCGAGAGACACATTATGTTATAAGGATTCCAATTTGGACAAAGGCATTCGTTAACCCCTTAACCTAGTCAAAACCAATCCGAGTCGGGCACTAGTCCGAATCGGACTACCCCCTGATCCGACTCGGCTACACAAAGTCCGAATCGGACATCACACCAAATCTCGAATCAGACTACATAAAGTCAGTATCGGATAACTCCCACGAAGTCCAAATCGGATAAACAAAGTCCGTATTGGATACCCTCACAAAAGTCCGAATCAGACAACATAAAGTCCGTATCGGACAACCTCAGAAAAGTCCGAATCGGGACAACATAAAGTCCGTATCGGACAACCTCTAACAAAGTCCGAATCGGACAACATAAAGTCCGTATCGGACAACCTCTAACAAAGTCCGAATCGGACTATCTCAGCGAAAATCCGAATCGGACTACACTACTCAAAATCCGATTCGGACAATTCTTAAACCAGGGTTTTCAGGTTCGAGGAGATCGAACTGGAACCCAAAAACGCTCCAAAAACCCTTCTAAATCCTCAAAACAAGTATATACTAATTCTAAATCAATCCAAAATCGAATTTACATTAACTAACCAATTAGAATGAGAATTCTTACTAGGATGAGATCCTCACTGCAGAAGAACTACCGATCAACCTCTGCTCTGAATGCTTTTCTCTATTTCCCTTTTTGCACTGATACGGCACACACACTTGCTAAACAGATTTTTACCCTAAATGGAAAAAACACAACGTCATCCCTAATTTATATAGGATGGGCCTAAGCCCATTCTCTTCTTTATTAAGTCATGGGTCAAGCCCATATTCATTCTTTCTTACGCTATTAGCCCAATAAACTTTTGGGTTAATACACAAAATTACCCCCTCCTAAATCAACCATATCATCCATCTTAAGAAATAAAATTTTAGTTTTTAAATAAATTAGTTATTATTAAATTATGGGTTGGATTATATATAGAAAATTTTAATTTAGGAGAAGGGTAATTGTGTAATATATAATTTTTTAGTTTTTAATAATAACAAATTAATATTTTTTTAAATGGATTAATTATTGTTAAATTGAGTGTTTTTTAGTTTTTAAATAAATTAACTATTATTAAATTAAGGGTTGGGTTATATATAGAACTTTTTCATTTTGGAGAAGGGTAATTTTGTAGTATAGAAATTTTTTAGTTTTTTAATAATAACAAATCAATTTAAGATATTTTTTTAAATAGATTAATTATTATTAAATTGAGTGTTTTGGTATATATGTAATTTTGTAGGTTTTATAAAAATATATATGTAATTTTAAAGTTTACAAGGATATATATATATATATATATATATGAGAAAAGGGAGTGTGTTGCCGTCATGTACCTAAGCTTAGGTACAACACAAATCAAAACTATGTAGTTTTGATTAGAACCCACTAAAAGAAATAAAAAATAAAATCACTTTCACCATTTAGACTTCAATCGACAACTCTAATCGAACAGATCCAAAATCGAATTCATCTCCATCAAATTCGATCAAATTCGATATAATCCGCGTACGTATCTCTTCTCCTTCATATCGATGCTTCAGAGCCGGTGAAAATACCGCCACCAGGTCTGCAAATACCGCCGTAATTCCAACCAGAGCCGGTGAAAATCCGACGACCGGAGCTGAACCGAAACACTCTTAGCCGACCTGACCACAGAAACGAGCGATGGTGACCGCTTTTCGAACCTCTGAAATTACCGCCCACCAACTGTTCGACGTCTTGCCTCAACCAACTTTTAGCTAAATCAACCGCGGCGAACCTTAATAACGTCTCATTGAACACCAGCGAAGGGTGCCGAGGTGGTCCGGCAACGTTGTTCGCCGGAAACACCTCTTCCGTTGCCACTGGAAACCATGATTCGAAAGCAAAGAGTGACGGCGGCGGCCACGAGAAAGACTAAACTGAATATCGGTCGAACTGATCTCTTCATCATTAACCCCCAATTTGTTTTCCGTTTAGTCAACTACGATTCCACAAAGATCCGAAATCTGAAGAATTACCATATTCTAATTCATGGCAGCCATAAATTGTGAACTAAATTGAGATTATTAAGTGAATCAATATCATAGCTTTTCGATTCTTCTTATTCATTGTTGATTTGATTTCAAAATCATTGAATTAGGGATGAGATTGGATTGGGGGGAATCTGGGGTTTGATAGAATATAGGGGAATTGGGGATTGAAGGGTATAAATAGTTGGGGGAACCAGGGGATATGGAGTAGATAGATCATCAAATGTGGGTTTTAGATGTGGATTTTAGTTTGGGAGCTTGAGATTTTAGTGGGTCCTGATCAAAACTACGTAGTTTTGATGTGTGTTATACCTAAGCTTAGGTACATGACACCATCACACTCCATTTTCCCTATATATATATATATATGTAATTAATGAAGTTTTTAAGGACATATATGTAATTTCAAAGTTTACAAGAATATATACGTAATTAATGAAGTTTGCAAGGATATAAACGAAATTCTCCCTTAGAGGGTTCTTTAAATTTCGAGTTTTTTCATGTATTCTCTATTTTAGGTAACATTATAGAGAATCAGTTTGGAGCAATTTCACTTTCTCTATTTTAGAGAAGCTGTTAGAGATGCTCTATGAATCAACATTTTAACTTAACTTACCAGGTATTATTTTAGCTGTTAAAACGTCATCTTTTACAATAATTTATATTGTACGTGTTTATCGTATAAGAGTCGTTACTCTCAAATACTGGGTAAAACTTTGGTTCTTCTCATCTTTCTTACCAGGTAAAGTATATGGACTTTGTCATGTGCATCCGACAAAGTAAAGTGACCATGTAATCACTTGTCGTGTAAGCTTTAAATAAACGGCCTCGTAGGTTTTCAATATTTGTCATGTTTCGATGTTCGAAAGGTGTTAACCAAACATTTATCACATAAATTCTTACCTTTCATCACTTATTTTATTGGTGAGCAGCTAAGCATTATAAGAACCCGGTAATTCTACTTGGTAAATGAAAAAGAAAATCCATTGTTGATAAGCGGTTATCGAATATAAAACTCTCACCATGATCTAATTTGGATGACTCATAATGTTATCTAGTAAGATAATTAAAAGTGATTATTGTTAGTTAGTGTTTATCTTGTAACAAATTGATAAACCAACTCTAAAGATTATCTAAATATAGTTTTTAAAGGTCTTAATCAATTTTAGTTTTTTGAAAGAAGTACAACTAGTAAGATATTAACTATAAATTATTGTTGCATAAAAAACTATAAGATGTTCTTATTTTACTCTTCTTTGAATGTTGGATAAATTTGTGAACAATTTTTTATTTTTTTCCGAATATAAAATCAACTAACTAAAACTTTATCTACATTGCAGCTTCTTTTAAGTTTTAATGTTAAAGTTAAACCATATTTTAAACAAAATAAATATCATAGGGACAAAATCTATAATAAAAATAGTAGGAAGACTTTAATCATAAAATAAAATGTATAAATACGATAACTAGGTTAAACTCTTTTAATTCTATAAATAACTCCTCCTAGGTTTGATATCTATAACTCTATAAGGCACATACCGATGTTTTGATTTTTGAGTTGATTTAACCATGTCTAAAATGATGTGAGAATAAACTATCTAATCTGGTTTGATTGTATTTGACAATGTAACGTGAATGTCTAAATTCACGTTATAACGAGTGATACAAAAAAAATACGTTTTTAACCATTTTATTTTCAATTTCGTTATAAACTAGTCATTATACATGTTAAAATAAAAACACCAAAAACACACGAGTCGTAATTGACTTGCATGATCACACTTGTAGTTTCAATAGAAATTGCTCATTTTATGAAAGAATAATTAGGTTCTTGATGATCCTTTGCTTTTCGAGAAAATCCCACCTAGTAATGGAATTATGGTTTTCTTTTTAGCTTTCTTGATCTTGACAGAGGAAGGGTTTCGCTCTTGCATTTCTGGCACTTCAACAATCACCTTGGCTGGTGGATCATCATCGGATTTAACTGAACTTTCATGTTTTAGTTCAAACAAAAAGTCGTCGTCATCCGGTTCGTATTGGTCTTTCGTCAGTGGCTTCGTTTGTGTTGGTTTTGGGTTTTCAATGAATTTGATCTCTTCTAGCTCCGTATCAACGAGTGCACAGTCGTTTGAGTAGGGTTCTCTTGCCAACTTCAACTGGTGGAGTTCCGACTTAGTCTCTTCAAGTTGTTGTTTAAGTAATGTGAGATAGCAAGCCATTGAGTTTCCATCGTTTCTCACATTTTCTATGGTTTGTTTCGCTTCTCCCGATCTAACTTTTGTTTGATGCTGCTTGTTTTCCCCTTCTACGCTTCCCATCTATCAATGTAAATGAACCCACATCAATCGTCAATAAATAATAACTCTCGAGAAGGAAAAAAATACATGTATATTTTTTATAAGTGTACATTAATTAGAAAGTATGTTTCATATTATAAAAATGCAAAAAAAAATGATGACTTTTTATTCATTCACCTCATTTCAAAGAAAAAAAAATGAGCTACCATTTTATTATTAATAATTTTGTGTTTGTGTTAACTAAAAACTAGTCTTAAAATGTTAGTTTACCCTTGTATACTTACCTACTTATCTTAGCATGCAAAAGGCAATTGGAACATAAACTTTAAAGACAAAATAAATTATGGTACATAAACATAGAATAACAACTAATGAATTTATTAAATAATACATAGAAAAAACATACGTATTTTTTTCATCAGTTAACTTTGGTTTCGTAAAACATTTTTAGATATTTATCAAGGGTGGCATGAATTATATATTACATATAAAACCTGTCATCTAACAGTTAATTGAATATTAATTAACCTAGTTTATGTGATATATAAAAATGGAAAAAAGAAAACGTAGTTTATTTAGAGAACAACATAACCTCTTTGAGCTTGTGGCAGGAATAAACCTCGCCGACTAAAACCTTTTCTCCAAACAACATAACAGCCTCTTTGACGGACTTGAACGGCTGTCGGCTATCGATTTCCACCCGTCCCCTCACCACCAACCCCTCCTCCATCTCCGTCTTCTGGTTTTGCAAAGCTCTAAACTCTAAGCTTGATGAAATTAATGAAGATGGCAAATATGTATTTATAAGAGAGAAGAATGATAGAATTATATTTTGGTATCTTGGCTTCCACTTCACTAGAATTCTGTTAATTGAAGGTGATGTTTTTTGTTTTGGTGGTTGCACCATCTTATTCATTTTTTAATCATCTTTCATGATAATGTCTTATATGTATTTGGCAATAACTAAATTCTAATTTATTGAAAGGATGAATCAAGTCGACCTTTATTTGTATTTTGTGATTTTGGTTGGTCCCATTTATATGGGTGGCCCCATCTCTCTTTATAGTTTTAATATATAGTATGTGACATTTGTATAATTAAAACAATTGTTTTGACTCAAAAATATACCTATTATCATATGCTTTCCTAAAAAATTTCAATAAGTGTAATGGTTTTTTTAAGCTAAAATCAATTATTCTTTTACAAATTTCATAATTTACAAGTAGGGATTATTGATCATCGTAACGATAATTTGCTTTTTGAATATCGGGTGCTCCTATTTATCTAAATTGATGTGTGTGTGTGTGTGTGAGAAATTTTTTGGTTCAGTTCGATCTGAATCCAATGACAAAACGAAACAAAATTAGGACAATATATTGTGACATCAAATTAAATCAGGCTCATTACTTCAGAGTTTATTTGTTTTTTTGTTATTTGACTCTCTTTTTAAGTTTCGTTTATATAGTTCTTTTTTATGCTCGGGTTGTCTTTACATCAATTGACGTTTTTATTTTTTTGAGTTTCAGATATAACATAAAACATTGGATGTTACAAATCCTATAACTTTAGCAAGAAGAGATTGAAGAAGAATGAGCCTCAATTTCTTAGAATTTGACATATCTAGTGTTTTATCGTTCACATACCCCCCCCCCTTCATATAATCTGTATCATTGATAAACGTCCTTGCATTTTAATATTACCCCACTGCATCATTTGCCTCAATTGTGTTCACAGCGTCACGTCAAGGCTTGAGTAGTGACCCTGACACAAGTGAGCTTGTGTTTTGGAAGATGTATGAAGTAAGGAATTATTTCGTACATAACTATTATCATAATGTATGGAGTATGAAACCATTAGTTATCAATGAGCTATGATTGAGTGCTTGTGTTGTAGATGCATTTTAAAGCTACTAAAAGTGTACTCTCAAAATGCAACATAATACATATCGATTATGAAGTTGAAAACTCGAACATACATTGGTTTTATTTTGTCCCTCTTGATTTTATTGTGTGGTTTTGTGTAGTTGAGGGAGAGCGAAAGAGTTCCAGGTTGATTACCTGTTTGTTTTGGAGTATTCTATCGTATTAATAAGGCTCAAAATTTACTTCGTTTTTGGACATTGAACGTTTCTGTCAGTTAGTTTTATGAGTTTCAAACATGAAATTTTAACAAACCATGTGTATATAGTATTAAGTTGTGACCATGAATTTTAAGAACAATATGCAATATTTATAAAATGGTGAGATATTATTATTAATATAGACATTATCGAAATTTTGAGAAGTGACTAAAAAATGAAAAGGACAAATCTATATCAACATAGGTATCAAAGGGCCAGCTGTTGTTCCGCCAAGAGAAGCATGAAACGTGTCTCCGAGAATGACGGGAGCGGTGACCGATAGCGGATGATGTTGACAATTGACTCGAACCGGGGAGAAAGACCGTTGATGATGTATATAGCCAAATGCTTTTCGGCGATAGCATATGGAGGGTCGAGATTGACCACAAGAGCAGCGAGACTTTTGACCTTGGTACAGTAATCGTTGATGGAGAGGTCCCCTTGATTGATGTTGCGAAGTTCGGTGTCGAGTTGCATGCAACGAGCGTCCTTGTTTTCGCGAAAAAGGTGCTCGATGTCAAGCCAAACTTGCCTAGCGGAAACATCCTTCTTTAGAATGGTTTGAAGGAGTTGTGGGGAGATCGATCCATAGAGCCAAATTCGAACGATGGCATCAACTTTGAGCCATTCGGGATCCGTCGGTTTTGGGTTGGAGTTGTCAATGTGATCGATAACATCGAAGGCTTGACAATGAGTGGTGAACAGTTGGCTCCAAGCATCGTAATTGATTTGTTCGAAATCAAGGGTGAGAGGTACGTAGGTTTTGATGTTGGTAATACCAAACACCTTGTTAGGGCGAGTGGATTGGTCGTCGGCCATGGAGAAGAAAGAGAGTAAGCGGAGGTGAAGAAGAAGGTGGGCGACGACGGCTAGGGAACGGCCGACAGGGCAGGCGTGAGAAAAAAAAAGGCAAATTAAGGTTTTTGGCCTGATACCATGTTATGGGATAATTCTCATTGGACTCAAAGAACATAATACAAGGGATATATATACACAAAACAAAGGCACAACCCTAACCCTAACAGGCCTATGGGAAGTACAATACAACGGGCTTAAGCTATATGTATTAACCCTAATTACAAGATGTACACTAACACTCTTTTTATACATATTGTTTGATTAAAAAATGATTATTTTATGGTATTTAGAATTTTGTGAGTGCATGGAGTTATATGATATGGAAAGCATAATATGAGTTTCTAAAAAATCTTGTCAAATCACTCCATTGTTTTCATGCAGTTTTGGACTTGAAAATAAACATGACAAAGAGCAAAATTTATGGGGTAAACGTGGATGAAGATGAAGTCCAATCGTGGGCAAATAGTTTGGGGTGCGGTTTCGGCGCTCTTCCTTTTACTTACCTCGGGTTCCCCGTTGGGGCCTTAAGGAAAAGGGTCTCCCATTGAACCCTGGTGATTAATAAAATGAAGAATAAACTCTCAAAGTGGAAGACGAAAATGCTCTCGTTTGGAGGAAGATGACCTTTGGTAAAATCGGTTCTCAGTAGTGTTTCTTTATATTACGTCTCTTTATTTTGTACCCCATAAAGTGTTTTAAAAGAGTTAGAGAGTTTGCGTTGCCATTTCTTTTGGGGTGGGGGGAGGTGGGGGGGACGAGAGAAACATGGCTTTGATTGGGTAAAATGGGAAAAAGTATTAGGTCCTTTTAGGAATGGAGGGTTAAGCATTGGGGGTCTTAAGGACTTCAATTGGGGTTTGTTAGGTAAATGGTGGTAGAGGTTTCAAAATGAAACTGAAGCCTTGTGGAGAAAAGTGACAGTTAGTATATATGGTTCGGAAGGAGGTTTGGTAGGAGCATCAAGTAGGATTAGAGGGTCGGTTTGGGGTAACATTGGGTCGGTGGGGAGGGAGTTGGACGAGAAAGGAATTGCATTATCGGGATCTTTCCGGAAGGTCTTAGGAAATGGTATTAATATAAGTTTTTGGGATGATAGTTGGGCACCGATGGGAAAGCTAAGAGAGAGATTTGGTCAACTTTTTCAACTTGAAGTGAACAAATGGGCTTCGGTGGCGGATAGAGGTGACTTTGTAGGAGGAGGGTGGGCTTAGAGATGGGAAGGGAAAAGGGAGCCGAATGGTAGGGAAATCGGGAAATTAGAAGAGTTAGGAAGGGAGCTAGAGAATTTAATTCTGAGGGTAGGAGTGCGAGACAGTGTTTCTTGGAGTTGGGATCCGCAAGAAGGTTTCTCGGTTAAGGCGTTGAGAAACCTCCTTGAGGAAGTGCGGCAACTGAAAGGACAAGAGACGACAACAATGCTTTGGTCAAATGTTATTCCGAAAAAAGTTTGCATTTTTATTTGGAGGGCAATGTTAGGGAGACTTCCATCGCGTGTGGTTTTAGATAAGATGGGTGTGGACCTCGACACTTGCCTTTGCCCGAGATGCGAGTGGTGAGAGGATTTGTTTTGTAATTGTTTTTCACACTCACAGACTTAATTACACCTCAAAGCAAGTATACAATGAGATATAATG
>LUCG01134898.1:0-10108 GCA_001633085.1 Carthamus tinctorius
AGGGGGGGGGGAGGAATTCAAATGTGAACTCATCTTTCATTGTAAGCGTGAGGACCAACAAAATCGCTTGACGTAGCAATCTGAATCGTCGCCTAAGGTTTATCCAAACTGAATATTTATGTTTTATTTAGACTTAATACAAGCTTTATTCAGTCTGAATAAAGCATGAATATTCCGATTGAATATTGCCACGTGACGCGATAGTAGTGGTCCTCACGTTCACAATAAAAGATGGGTTCATATTTGAACCTGACCCTATATATATATATATATATGTAACATCCCAAAAAAATTCCTCTTAAATCTTACTACTTTATAATGCATTTATCCCCCAAACTCTTATATACAACTATTCAAACACATATTACTACATAATCCCTTAAAAACTCTTAAATTTTCAACATTTAATCAACTCCTGCTTAAAACTCCTCAGCCAAAACCGGGCTCCTTCCCCAGACGACTCTTCACTCCCTCTGACAGATGCACTCACCCATATTGACTATTCAAACTCTCACAAATTCCAGACCCAATGCAACTCTCGGATTGAAAGATTCAATCAATTTCTTCTTCGGTACGTCTACCTTCTTAATCGATCTATTTTCAGATTGAGCGACCTAATTTCAATATATTTTTCTTTAAACAATTTCTTCTGCTGCGTTTTGCATTCGTCAAATGCTTCTTGATTTTCAAAACAGTTTCAGCTAGGTTTTTGAAATTGATTAAGAATGTAATCGGTTTTAAAATTCTTGTGTTCGGTTTTGATATCAGGTACATCTTCGCCGATTTCTTTGATGTAGTCGATTTTGAAATTGTTGTAGTCAAAGGCTGTACATCTATAACCAAATATGCAGTAAGTGTTCATTTTGAAATTGTTGATTTTGGAATTCGTTTTTCTGCTAGGTTTTCTTAATGGTCTTTGAACTTAGGTTTCATTTTGAAATTGTTCACTGATTTTCGATTTGTTGCACACAGATTAGAGGGCACAGCCAGAACAGATTTCATCTTTGTTGAAATCAAGTTCTAATCCAATTTTAGCTTGATTCTCACTCATTTTCGATATGTTGCATACACATATTAGAGACTACAACCATTATAGATTTTATTTTTGTTGAAACCAGGTTTCATCCAAATCTAGCTTGATTTTTCACTGATTTTCGATTTGTTGCACACACTGATTATAGACCACATCCTTAATAGATTTCATCTTTGTTGAAATCAGGTTTCATTTTGAAATCGTTGTAGTCAAAGGCTGTGAAGATTTCCTTGGAGTTGTCTAATACTAGATTTACTAGGAAGAAGCTGAAGTTGTAGAGGAGGAAAGATCTAAAGACGAATCTGAATAATCATCAAAGGAAAACTCTGATATTAGTATTCTACTCTTTTGCCTTTATGGATATAGTCTTCATATACACAATCCTTTTTTTTTGAAATTCTATAGTTTATGTATACTTATTATTTTATCCTTTTCTCCGTAGAGGAAGAAATGAACCCCAATATGGCTAGGTGAACGCCTTGAAAGTGAGAGACACTATGTTGATTGCAGATGTTATTCAGATGGAGAAAACTACTGAACTATCACGATGTGGAAGGTTTATTTCTTTCTGAGTTTTTCTTTTTAATATATGATATTTTCAACTTTTCATCATACTTGCCTTTTATGTGTTTGTGGAACATTGGAGAGAGTAAATATGCTTTGTCAACACACACTACCATGGTTAAACTTAGGTCTAATGGTAAGTTTCATTGTTTGTATTAATTTATTCTACAACGAGAAACATTTATTGGCAGATTTATTCCATATAGTTCTTTGTATATTTTCATATTTGTTCTGTCCTAGGAATTAGTCATGTAATAAGTGAACAATCTATAAATTTGAAGACAAGAGCTAACTTATGAACTCTGGAAAGGCAACTACTCATAAATTTGTGTTTTCAAAATCTCATCGATTCCATCTCTAATTCATCTTCTGCTTTCAATTTTAAATTTGTTTGACTCACAGTGAAGATATAGAGGGTTTAGAGAGGGACGATACAGAGGGTTTAGAGAGGGAATCTTATGCTGTTTTTCCTTTTTTCCCTCAAACATCTCAAAATCATTACCATTGTGTGTACTCGATCGACCACCTTCACCGAATCGCCTTCAGGAATGTATATATCTGCAAAAGGTAAACGTAACTCTCCTTATTGGGTTGTACAGTCGTGTGTTTACATCAGATTTGGCTGGAAACGTGGTAATGAAAGCAGCAGCAGCATGCACAGGTTGATTTCAAGTGATTTGACAAATGGCTTTTGAATTGTTTTTTACTTTGAAACTATTTTTCTAAGAGCTGGGTGTAATTTTCCTTTTTGTTCTACTTCGTTGTATTAGATGGTGTTGTGTGGCCTTTTGAGTTTTCCATCATTTCGTACATGCTTCTCTTCACTAATTTGCTTTTCTTTTGCAGAACTGAAGCTTTGTCTTCGTCTCTTCACTAATTTGGTTTTCTTTTACAGGCTTGGAGCTTTGTCTTTGAAACAACTCATTTACAATAGGTATTTATAGAAAACCAAATTCCTTTTTTTAGTGATGAAAACAAAATCCTTTTTAAAAAAAAAACAAAATCCTTGTTTGTATTTGTATATCCTTCGGTCATCTTCACCCTTTTTGTTCACAAAAACTTTTTGAATACTCGAGATCTTTTTCCAAATCCACTTTCATATCTGTATAATCTTTTACAATCATCTTGGCTTTTAACTCTCTTATTATTACTTGGTTGTGTCACTTGTGTGACCTAGATGTTTTGATTGTGCTTATTAGGAATGTTTTTTGTTTATGGGTTATGGGATGGTAGCATAAGGGTGGTAGAGGAGATAGGATACTTTTTGAACTTGCTAAGGAGTGATAAGGTGGCCAATTTGGAGGCTTGGATGGTGATTTGGGATTTTTTATATATGAAGTACAGGGGCCGTTTGACTAATAAATTTTGGTATTGGTTGGAATAGGTTGGTTTAGGTTTAGTATTTGTTTACACAATTTTTGGGATTGAGCAATTTCTTGGCTCTTTTCTAAATTTTGGTTTCTTTCCTGGGCTTGGGATGTTGTTTATGCACATATATTTTGGCTGCATTATTCATGAGTTTCCACAGGCTTATAGACATCTTCCTGAATTGTTCTTTTTTGATGTTTGGAATGATAAGGATGGCTTTATGCTGATCTATTCCTGGTATAGTATTCGGCTCCTCTTTTTTGGTCTTTTCCATACTGTTAGTGAGCAACGTTGTGCTATTTCTCAAGTTGGGTTTGAGATTCTGGCATTTACTTTTGGTTAGCCAGTGTACATCTCTCTGCCTGTTGATGAATATCATGGTTTGTCAACCTTTGCTTGTATTCCTTTTCTTGGTCCTGATCTGGTTATTTATCAAGTTGATTTAAGATGGATTTAGAATTGATTTTCTGGTTATCTATTAGAAAATTCTTATTTGGAGCTTTGAGTGATAAGGATGATATTTATGTTTTTGCATCAGCTCATAGCCTCATACTGTGGTGGAAGGATAAGGGATTTGTTTGGTTAATATGGTTGAGTTTTAACTCTTTAAATATGCCATTCTACTTGCAGCCTTTTCATATTGATTTTAGACCTTGGATTTACTGTGTTGTTTAGTTTAATCAAATTGACCTTTTTTATAGTTATGTAGGAGGTGCCCTGCCCATTATATTCATTGAAAAAAGTTTGCCGAATCAACAGCATTCAATCTCTTGGACTTACTACACCAGTTGAAACATGTGAGAATTGAAGATCTGCTCACCAACAATTCTAATTGATCCTTTTGAAAACTCAAGTGTTTAGTTCCTTAAATAGATAACAGGACTGTATGTTTTTTTATTTGAGAAGTTATGAAGACAAGTATACAGAATGAGGAGTACGTATAATAATGAATTCCTCATCTTTGCTACATGTTCGTGTAATATGCATCGTATGTTCTTTTGTTTCCTTTCAAAATTCTATTTGCTTTATATGTAAAGTCTAATGTTGATTCAAAAAGCAGGATTTTTGTCTTTTTTTCATTGCAATTTTGTCCTTTTATTTGTCCACATTTTCTATGATGTAAGTTTAATTGCCAAGTTGAATCTCAAAATGCAAATAGAATGGAAACCCATATAGCGATATATGTCTTCAATGCAAATGTTAAGGGCTGTTTGTTTGCCTCTTAATGGAACCCTTAAGAGGGAACCTCTGAATCGTCCAGAGGTTAATAGTGTTTGGCAAAATAAACCCATCTGAATGGTGACAACAGCCTCAGTATCATTTTGCATTAGGTTGAAGGCGTAAGATTCAGAGGTCCTTTTCTCCCACAAATGCCCTTCTCTCTTTCTCATCGCCATTATCATACAATCACTACTTTCTCATCGCCTTCATACAATCACTACTTTCTCATCGCCTCCATGTTTTCCAGCGACCTCCGATGCTCCTGGGTTTTCGAGCGACTTCTGTTCCTCATGGGTTTTCCGCCGACCTCTCTTCCTCGTGGGTTTCCAGCGATCTCTGTTCTCCTTCTCCTCATCACCTTGAAGTTTCAAGAGCTTCGCATCGATCTCTACTCTCTCCACCCATGGTTGCTGCCTTCTCCAGTTATCTCCTTCAATGTTCTCTCCGACGACCTCAATTTCTGTTTTCTCCGGCAATCTCAGTTTCTCTTTCTCCGGCCAAATCGATGGGTGAAATCTACCCAAATCGACAAAATTTCTGTTGGGTGAATGATATCAAAGGATTTTCAATTTAAATGATTATATATTTATCTCCAAATTGACAAGTGTTTTCCATTATGTTAACATGGGTTTTTGGAAACAATTTTTTTTTTTCCAAATTAAAGGGCTTTCAATTCTTTTGCTGTTTCAAAATTTTAAAGGAAGAAAGGTTGATTTTTTAGAAATCAATGATTTCCAATATTTTATGTTTTAGATGCTTAAAGAAAAACTATTAATTTTTTTCCAAATTATTGGTTTCTGAATCAGTTGTTTTCCAAATAATGTAGAAGGTTAGAATGATTAATTTACTGTCATTCAGAGTGTCCATTTAGAATATTTACCAAACAATCATATTTTATTTTCCACTATATCATACAGAGTCTCTCAACCATTCTGTACAAAATCATTCAGCAACTACCAAATAGCCCCTTAGTGCTATATTTTATTATTTTTATCTTAAACAAATTTTGTCGGCCAAATCGCTCATTAAAATCTGTAATGCTCTTTGCAATTAGGATGGTCCCTGCTCTGTCAGTTAGATAGGCATGTTTATTTGCCATTTGCTACTAATAGAACATATCATATTGACATGAAGGACTATACATTTCTCTTTGATAAAACTATATGAATGTATTCTAGATGATTTAGAAGACTGAATGATGTAGAGACAGTTTGGAAGACACAATTTAGAATTGGTGGCAAATGAAAGAAGGCTATTTGATAAGTTATTAATGGCTTTCGAGTGCTTAAATTAATCTAAGAATCACAAATGTTGATGAACATGTTGATGAAATTGTTGTATACTTTGTGCCTGTTAACCCAAACGCTTACCTGGTATGGTTACCAGCAATGTTTTAAAAACTGGTAAGTGAAAGGAACGGGTCAAATGTGACCTGTTTTATTGCGTTTTAAGGACCGGGTCAAATGTGACAGCTTAGTGGTTGAACCGGTGGATCGAATCGGTAAAAAACCGGTTGACCCGGTTTTTAAAAAAAAAACACGTGTAAAACTTGTTATTATTTATTTTTTAGTGTTTTTGGATTAATGTAAAATTTATTGTAGATATCAGATTGTTGCTTATATATATATATATATATATATATATATAGTATTAGGTTCANAGTAGAGAACTGATCTCCACCATGCATCCGGTCAATAAAGGCGGTTTTGACCGGGTCACCCTCCTTGAATCGTCTCCACACTCCATGAATCGCGTCAATCCTCCGTGATCGCGTCCACCGTAACCGGTCAAAGCCGCCTTTACATTTATGGGAGTCCCTACATGACGGGAGTCCCGATTTACACTTATTGTAAAAATAAATGTTATTATTGGATTTGGAACTTCTTGTGAATCATCGTTACAATCTTGTGATCACTGGCATGAAACTTCTTCCCTAAACCGAGTTCTTCTTGTGAATTATCGTCTTCACATGGGCTTGAGATACCATCTAATTCCGATTTCTAATAAAAAACCTGATTGTTCAAATAAATGTTTACTGGCAAGGACATTGCTCACTTACCTTCTCGTATAATATTTTTGGCCATCAAAATTAATTGTTGGTAAACATCTTCAACCCGATAAGCGTTTACCGGGTAAGAGTAATTTTTATAATTTACCGGGTATGGCTCTCGGTCCTTGTTATGGCTTATACCGGGTAAGATTAATTCTTGGTGGTTTTGATGCTCAATTGGCGAGGATTGTAGGGTACATGGTACCAATAAGCGTTTATTCGTGTAAATGTTTTGTAAACGTCCCCTTAGCCTCCTCGAAATATGTTTTGTTAGAGTTCCATGTCTTTTGCACTTGTATTATTCCTCATTGGAACCTCTTCTCTCTTCCACATAGCATTTTTTTACACATTCAATTTGTGCATCCCGCCGCATCGTGCGGGTATACAACTAGTTATAAAATAAAATATTCAACATTCATAATTAAGATCGAAAAGTCTAAGTTCAACACAGCGGAAAATAATAGCTTAAGAAAACAATCTAATTCTCGATTACTAGAAACGCGAACGATGCTTCTCGATATGTCTTTATTCCACGATAACCCGAATCTAAGCTTTCTCTTTTCACTTGGAACTACTACCGATAAACTAGCGACCTTGTTGCATTGTCATTTTAAAAAAGATTTGGGTAAGCCTAGGGCCTAGTGAATACACGGTTTTCATGCACGTACAACAAATTTTACAATAAACAGTTTTCACAAAGCGTCATGAATTTACATGCATACGGTAAAAACAATATAAATCACAAAGCCAATGGCGTAATGGGAGGTGTATATTTCACACAATTTACGGTTAGACAAGCTCACACAGCATGCTCGCTTTATTAGTCACGGATGTACACCGTACATCCATTGCCACACATATAATCAAAACGTATCTCGTAAACACATTTCAGGTTTATGGATAAACGACATATCCAAATTTCGAGAAACTCCAAGAAAGTTTAGAAATAATTATACACAAAACATGCAACCATTTTTAGGAAAAGTCGTGCGTAACTCACCATACAAGGCGTAGCTCCGAACCGTTCCTCAAAGTGACTACTACCCAGAAACTTGTCGAACTCGTTGTACTTCACTAAATCGGTATTGTGTTTCACTTCTCTTATACGAGTTTCCTTCCTTCAAAACTTGATCGTGTCTAATCTTGAAGACCTCCACCATATATCTACTTAATCGTGTAGACGGATATGGCTAGATGAATAGTAAAAGTCCCTCATTTAAATGCATGGTCGTTTAAGTCCTTTAGCATACTATGTTATTTATTTTGGCATTAATGCATAATAACTCAAACTTTCCGAAATTGACATACAAATCCCTTATAGATATAATATGCATTTTTATTTAATCTAACGTGATTTTGGTTCACGGTTTAACAGTTATTACAAACTCTCCCACTTAACTGAATTTTGTCCTTGAAATTCGTCTTAAATATATGAGGGTATTTTAATGTTGTCTCCTTGTTAGGATTTTATACATCATCTCACTTCCGTGATGGCAAGTATTCCTAGACAAATATATTTCATTCAACATTTCTAGCCTTTCTTCCCCGATAAATGTGATCCATACTTGTTTCAAATTCTATCATAAACCATTTCACACCTGTTATTCATTCAACTATCTCTACCTTCCGTTTTACCTTCGACGTCATTAACTTATTCTTTCACGACATCCATATATAATATGCCATGAATACAATCCCTTATCCTGATATAAACATCAACTTCTCTTGTTGACTTCAAGTGCCTACAACTTCTTTCATCACACTTTTTTTTGTAGTTCAAACTGCAAATCCTTACTTTAAAAAAAATTGCATCAAAACTTACTTATTTTCATAAAATATCTCCTATTTGCATTATTAATTTGTAGTGTCTTTCTAACTATGATCATGGGCACAATTTTAATGCCCCTCTTTTTGCCAATTACACATGCATTACACTTCTTAATACCTATACACATTGGGTAATCATGAATATTCAGCCTTTACATGAATATGTAGATAGCACTATTCATATAACAAAAAATTTTCTTCCATATCTTACTCGAATACATGTATACTTATTTCCATCAAGTCACAAAAATAATATAGCCCTTTCAGCCACTTTTTATACATACATGTAGGATAATTAAACCCAAATCTCCTACTGGTTTAGACGACCATTATATTTAACATTCTAGTACCATCTCAAACACCTCTAGTGTCATTCATTTTAGGAACCAATCATGTGAAAATATTTAGATATATCTCATATCATTTACATATAATCTCAACACTATTCTTCTCACCTTAGAAGCATCAATCCATCATCCATCCGTCCAAGATCATTGACACTAAGCATGAATTTGTTCTAGTAATTGACAACACTTTCAAGTTTTTCACTTATCTAGTATTTAATCATTCTTTCTATCGACTTACTAGGGAATGCCTCCCATCTTACACAAATATAGATTAGTTTAACTCATGATATCAAGTATACATTGAGTTTCTTTTATTCTCACAGGTTAACATATTTACTCCTTAATCAAACACATTAGTATGGGGTTATCACCAAAGTTTTACCTTTATTTCCATCTCATCTTAGCATATGCCTTTTTTCCTCCATCATAGTCATTATTTATCAATGCTCTAATGTCCAATATCGTGACCATAAATCATCTCTTAGCTTTTCTATTTAGATTTGGTTTTAAGAAATTTACATAACCAAACTAACTTAAACCACTATATGTATCGCAAAAACTAATCTTGAATAACACATTTGCGTACATTTTTATAGTTTAATTCTAGGCTCACAGAAACCTAGTTCACTCAAGCTACTGTTCTGATACCATTTCTAACATCCCAAAAAAAATTCTCTTAAAATATAAAATAAAACGTCCAACATTCATAATTAAGATCGAAAAGTCTAAATTCACACAGCGGAAAATAATAGCTTGAGAAAATAGTCTAATTCTATATTACTAGAAACGCGAACGATGCTTCTCGATATGTCTTTATTCCACGATAACCCGAATCTAAGCTTTCTTTTTTCCCTTGGAACTACTACCGATAAACTGGCGACCTCGTTGCATTGTCATTTTGAAAACGATTTGGGTGAGCCTAAGGCCTAGTGAATACACGGTTTTCATGCACATACAACAAATCTTACAATAAACGGTTTTCACAAAGCGTCATGAATTTACATGCATACGGTGAAAACAATATAAATCACAAAGCCAATGGCGTAATGGGAGGTGTATATTTCACATAGCTTTACCTAGCGAACTCATACAACATGTTCGCATTTACGGTTAGACAAGCTCACACAGCATGCCCGCCTTATCAGTCACGAATTTACATCGTACATCCATTGCCACACATATAATCAAAATGCATCTCGTAAACACATTTCAGGTTTATGGATAACCGACATATCCAAATTTCGAGAAACTCCAAGAAAGTTTAGAAATAACTATACACATAACATGCAACCATTTTTAGGAAAAGTCGCGCATAACTCACCGTACATGGCGTAGCTCCGAATCGTTCCTCAAAGTGACTACTACCCAGAAACTTGTCGAACTCGTTGTACTTCACTAAATCGGTAGTGTGTTTCAATTCTCTTATACGAGTTTCCTTCATTCAAAACTTGATCGTGTCTAATCTTGAAGACCTCCACCATATTTATATACTTAATCTTGTAGACGAATATGGCTAGATGAATAGCTAAAGTCTCTCATTTAAATGCATGGTCGTTTAAGGCCTTTAGCATACTATGTTATTTATTTTGGCATTAATGCATAATAACTCAAACTTTTCAAAGTTGACATACAAAGCCCTTATAGATATAATATGCATTTTTATTTAATCTAACGTGATTTTGGTACACGGTTATTACA
>LUCG01134904.1:0-14657 GCA_001633085.1 Carthamus tinctorius
AGTTAACAAAGTTAACACACTATTTGTGGTTAACAACGGAACTCCCCTCTATATATATATACATATATACATATTAGACACACACACACACAACACACAGTGACCTCGTCCCCCACCCCTTCCCTCTACCTTTATAATGAACTCCACCTCGTCCCCACCCGTTCCCTCTGCTTTTGTGATGAACTATACCTCAACTCACCCCATCCCTTTCCCTTTCAATTAATTTATATTTCAGAGTAAGAAATAGGAACGTTATGTAACATCTCATCTAAAATCAGTCAGGAACCGATTTCGTACTCCAAATCTATGCACATAAGAATCAAAACAGATACATACATACATACATAAGTCCTTCAACTTTGATGGGTTTTAACAAAACAAATCAAAATTAAGAAAAGGGACAAAGTGACCATATTATCCCTCATTTAATTGGGTTTAACGGAAAAAGTTAACTGGTGTTAGTGAGAGGGACCAAAATGAAATGAAAATGTAAACGTAAAGGACTATATCCGAGTTTTGAGTGATTAGGGACGAATAATGTTAGCATTTACAAAGTTTAGGAATCAAAAGTGAATTTTACTCAAATATTAATCAAAAACTAAAATAATTTGATAAGAAAATATTGTGATTTCTAGTTTCTATTAGGTATATTTAAGATTTCTAATTTCATACTTATAACATCTAAATACTTTATAACATATTTCTGATCAAAATGTTTGAGATATCATGTATAAATACTAAAATAAATATTTTAAAAGTATATTAGACAAACTAATAATCAAAACAAAATATATTAGATTTCCATATAATAGTCTTTTTTTATCCATTGCAAATAGAGCATAACAAATTCGTTTTATAACGGTGTTGTGACGGATTGGTTATCGCTCGGAGAGTTCATAGCGTCCTAACCGAGTTCGAGCCTTTCTGTACGCATGCCTGATGACATTTAAGTGGGGCCATGTTTAGCCCCCAAAATTACCGGGGATTAGTCGGGCTTTGACCCGAACAATCTTCTAAAAAACATATATTTGTTTCTTTGATAATTAATGCAAGATATTAACGATACATTTTACTTCGGTTTACAAAGGTTTTTTCTTTTTAATTATGAAAGAATAAATTTTAATAATTAACTAATGGTCAACTATTTTTTTAAAATAATCGTTTAGTAAAAGTTCTGTTTATTTTAACATTGTAATGATATAAGTTCAATTAAACACAAATTATATATTGTAACAATTACAAATAAATTAATATAATTAGTATTACAATAAAACGTTGCATTTTTTTAGTATATTCTAAAATAGAAATGGTTGTATTAATATTTAATTTCAAAGAAAAAATTATATATTAGGAGAAAAATATTATTTTGTAAGAAGTTTTTATTTCTAAAAATGTCTTTCTATAATCAGCTTTCACCTATAAAGATTATCAAACATTTATTTAATCAACTAACACATTAACCATGAAGACACACCTCCGATATGATCACGATTACTAATAAACGAGGGTTCTTTACATGAACTCACGTCTTCTTTATGATCTTGCTCAAATGTATCATATCTGTTTGGTGCTTCAGAGTTTTCAATAACTTTTTTTTAGATAGGGCAAAGTTACAACATACTTTTAGAGAGGGTGGTATTTTTTTTTACCCATAGAGAGGGTGGTATTGAAACACAAAAACAATACTTTTCCTAAAATTTTGGAGAATCAAAATCGATATCGAATTTAGCAAACACTATAAGGTAAATACAATTACAAGTCATAATAATCAAATTTATAACACATTCAAACACAAAACGTTTCATCCACGAAAGGCAATTTTCACGATTCAAGTTTAATATCGATATTTCGAAATTAAGGTGTTTATTTAAAAAAATATTTTGTTTTTTAGTACGTATTTGTAAGAAGACATAAAATAAAGAAAACCTAAAAGAGCAAATAAGTATCGTCAAAGTTAGGCCTTTGTTTGTATTTTGGTTTTCAGCTTTTATTTGCTACTTATGTCTGATTCGGTCAAACATAAAACAACTCAGATTGTTTGTTTTTTCTTCCTTTTCAAAGTCTATTAACTCTTAATGTCCTCTGATAAATTAAGTGATAACCTAGCTACCTAATTACCTTTTATTTATGTCCAACACTATTCTTTTGATTTCAACGTTGATTTAGACCAAATATACCCCGAGTTTGTAAAACCCAAAACACAAAGATGGAAGATCTATATGTTGGCTTTTCAGAACATCTTGTTGCTTAAATCCAGTCTTTGGTGTATGAGATATGATTAAAACTCCACAACATCACAAATCTACAAACATACTCCTTTTGTTTTTTTTTTTCTAGTTCGACCTTCTATCATCGAATCTCACCTCAATTGACGTATTTAAGTTGAATTTTTTAGGGATAAAATAGACAATTATACATATTTAGACGTTAATCAGTTTACAAAAACAAACAATCTTATTGAAATTTCAGCACCACCTCTCAAAAACTAAAAGTGAAATCAGACTTCAGATTTTATCACCTCTTAAAAAAAACGTTGCCTGAGCGTAACACCTCAAATAGCAATTTGTAATAAACTTTATGAGGAGTGATTAAAGGTGTTAAGTTGCTAAAAGTAAAGTATACGTTTGAGTAAATTACATTTTTGATTCTTGTGGTTATTATTCACTATTAAGTTTGCTCTCTCTTTTAAACTAATTACAACTTTGATCATTATTATTGTTATTGTCATTTTGTTTCACTTTTGATCCCTTTCACTAACTTTAATTAAAAATGTTAGTTAACTAACTCAAAGCCCATCATTACTTCAAAGATTTCACCAAACAAAAATGGATTCTTCTAGAAGCAAAAGCACATAGATCTTCAATGCAAAGCTTAAGCTTCAACATGTGTATACCTACATTGACCACCCTTCACACTAATGACTATCACCAACCATCATTGAGTGAAACTAATCATTCAAGAACATTCATTCATAATTATAATAAAAAACATTCATACCAAAAAATTAAATCACCAAAGAATTAAATATTCATTCAATAGATATGCAAAAACACTTATCAACATATTTTTGTGGCACAAACTCAAAAATCTAGAGCCAAAATGAATCAAAAGAAGAGATACAAATTACAAACTCTAGAATAGAAAACCTAAAACTAAAAATTATGCCTAAAATTAAAACCCTTAAAACTATAAATGAAACATTATTGTTTCATGGGTTTGCATAATTTTATCCCAAAAGCCTGAAACTCCTTTGAAGTTCTTGATTTAGATCTTGAAAAACTCCAATTGTCAAAAGAGAGATGTATGAAAACCTTAAAACTCCATTGAATAAGTTATGAAAAGAAAAGGATCAAATCTTGAGGTCTTAAAAGGGAGAAACCAAAGGGCGATTGCCCTAGTAGTATTTAGGTTACATGTGAAACCTAATTTCTGAGGAGCTTAATGAATCAAAACTCAGTAAAGGTCATAAATGTGCATGAGCTCATTTGCCATGTACAAATACTATACACTTAAACAAATTTTTTTAAAAAGAGAATAGATCTCAAAGACCTCCACCTTTGCACTTCCTACATCGCATCCATTTCCAAAACAAAATACAAAATACAATGACTAATTTGATATTTATTAAAACATATGGACAATTTTATATTTTTTTGACAAACCAAAGGGACCAAAAGTGGAGTTTTGAATAAATGATAGAAAGGGTTTATAGAAAAAGGAAGTGCAATGGAGAGGATCGAACCAGGGTGGCCCATAGTAATAATATTATATGCTCAAACCATCAAGCTACAAGGTTATCATAGATTTCAAACTCTAAAATTACTATAAGAACAAAAATATCGGGGTCATGTTCCGCCACTAAAAAAACAAAAAATGAGGATATAGATAATTCGTTTGAGGGGCTATGTCCAGATTTCGAGCAAACCATAGATACCATCCCGTAATTCACTCTTACCTTTATTATCATCTACAACTTAATTTTGTTTGTATCAAGGCAAAATGCGTTAAAATACAACGAAGTTTGGGTTTAGTTTCTATTTTACCTAATAACTGTTTTATCTTAATAAACTTTCTAACTTCTATAATCTCATATTCTTTTACATATTTAACCCAACATAAATGGCATCATTCTTTGTTGACATGCCATTTTCATTTTAAATTTTATATTTTATAATCCAAAGTCAACCATTTTTCTTATTTCCTTGGTATGAAATGAAACGATAGTAAATGGTAGTCACGTCTATTTTTCTAACTTTCTTCATACCCATCAATTTTTCTGAATAAAACATTTTATTTTAAGTACAAAATTAAATCAAATATAAACCCATATGAAAACAACAAAGTTATACAAGTGATATCCTCATATTACAAGATATTTGTATCAATAAAAAAGAGACATTATGGTCAGGGGTGGCCCTGGGCATAGGCCAAAGGGGCGGCGGCCCAGGGCATTTTAGGCTTATTTTTACTACGATTGTGACTTATGAGCGTTTCATATATGGATACCAAATCAATCTCGGCCTGCTACAATTTACACCGAACGCGATTACAGAAGTAAAGAACTGAACCACTGGAACAAAATCAGTTGTATGTGAGGTTCTTTCTGTAGTATCAATTTTCTTTTAATTAATAAAGACCTAGAGTGGGATGAGCCACCTAGCTTGACTAGGTTCTAAACCCCTTTAAATTGTTGTTTGATTTTTCGTTTGCATACTAAACGGGCATTTTTTTGACCTTTTGCCATGGGCATCCGAAATCTTAGGACCGGCCCTGATTATGGTTAATGGTTAAACTATTTAAATTCATATAGAAATAGTACCATGTGATCAGAAAATGTTGTTAACTGTTATGATTAAAAAAAATAGTTAAGTACATCCAAATGTATCCAAGTTGTCACATTTTATCAATGTGTGTACTCAACTTAAAAACTTACCATTTAATATAGTGAACCTGCTAAAATTGTCATTCTATGTACTAAACTACCATTCTATGTATTCATTTAATGTACTTCAAAACTTACCATTTAATATATTGAACCCTTTATTTAATAACTTTTTTTAAGTTGAGTACACATAATGATAAGTTTTTAAGTTAAGTACACACAATGATAAAATGTGGCAACTTGAATACATTTTGATGTATGTAACCCTAAAAAATGTCACCACTTAAATTCCTAGTTTCCTACATAATCATGAGAGAGTGCATGAGTGCAACCAACATAATAGATGGAAACATAAAGTGCACCAAACAGAATAGATGGAACATAAAGGTGATGCAAACATAAAGTTTTGATTAAAAATGCCACTTTGGTTTAAAAAGTAACATATAAGAACTTAACCATGGTCATTATAATTGAAGTGCACCAAACATACTCACTTTCATATGAAAACTAACCCATAGTGATTCCAAAGTTCTAAACCTATTTTTGGGTAGTTGGACATACATTATACCCATGGCACTTGTTAGAAACCCGTTCAAAAACAAAGTGCAACATGGGAATAGATAGTACCCACAACGAGGGAGAACGGTGGAAGGGGGCGGGGACGATGTCTAAGTGCCGAAGGTTAACAAAACAATGAAAGGAGAAGGTAGAAGGATGAATTGTGTCGTAAAAACGTGAGGGTACCTAAAGGGACTTAAAAGTTTAAAATCCTGGGTTTTTTTAGTAAATGAAAAACTATATTGCAAAATAATTGAAATTGACAACTTGGCAATACACATCATCATCTTGATATAATAAGTGACAGTGTGTCATCCACATCATAGAGTATTACATATTTAATAGGTTGCATATCAAAATATGTATAACACAGACAAAAAAAGTAAACTTTACTTTTGGCTCTTAACGTTTGTCAATTCTAAAAGATATTGTCCCTAAACTAATGAAACACGGATTTGGTCATCACATTTGTCATTTCACTTTGATTTTGGTCCATCGGTAATTTTCTATTAAACTTAAAAAAACATATACATACCATTAACCCCCCCCCCTCTTTGATTCATCACGAGTTCATGACCCCACCTTGCCCCTATTTTTCCGGCGATCAACCATTGTACCACCCGACCTTCGCCTCTCTTTTCTTGCTGAATCGATGATATTCACCACATGGGACCAATAAACAAAAGCTAATCAGTGGCAATAGGTGGAGAGATGCGTTGGGTTTCAACCATGTGAGCACAATGAACCCACTTCCGCTCATCATCGAACGTAGCCCTCAACCCTTCACGATTTCTTACCCCCACCCCTTCATCTCAACTCCATTTTAAGAATTAGTGGAAGAATCATATAAATATACAATATGTTTGTAAGTTCAATAAAAAAATTACGAAATGGATAAAATGACTAAGATACACTTCATTTAACTTGACTTAACGGAAAATTTTAATAGCCATTAGACTAAAGAACCAAAACTACAATGAAATGACAGAGTGAGGACCAAATCCAATTTTCCTTAGTCTACGGATGATATCCATTAAAATTGACAAACATTAGGGACCAAAAACAAACTTTTCTCAAGAAAAAAAAAATAAAAAGTTTGTAGCATTGATTGACGAAAAAAGGTCTCCGTTACACTAAATAGGAACTAAATCAAATATGTATTAAATCAATAATCAAATATGTAATTACACTTATTAGGTCAACATGTTTCTTTGGGGTGTTAAAAAGTATTTTACTAAACTCCTAATAGGTAAAATATTGCATAGTTTTTTTTTTATAAGGTTCACCTGGGTTTGCCCAGGCTACATCCTTGGTAATTTTTACCGAGAGCTAAAGCATGCTTCCCTGGGATTAATANTCGAACTTGGATGAGTTTTTCCCCAACACCAAGTTTTAACCAGTAGGCTGCCCCATCTTGAACCGGATGCGTATTAGCTAGTAAATGGGAAAACAATTAAGGCTGTACTGAGAATTCAAAACGGAAACCGTTGAAATTATTATGGTATTTGAAAAGATTCTTGAATTAGTGATGAAATTGAAATCAAGAACCCATCTCACTCAATTATTAATAATATAAAAATAGACTTCTGAAAGGTGTACCCACTTAAACCTAAGGGATGCTCTAAAATACTTTGAAACCAATTTATAACAAAAGTAAAAGATGTAAATTACCACTTCATATGTAAGAGCATCTCCAACAGAATTTCTATATCTTTTGCTAAAATAGAGAAGCAAGTGTTAAAATCTTTAAAAAGATTTACATCCACCTTCAACACATTTTTCTATTTTAGAGACTTTAACTCAAATTATATTATTATAATATTCTATAATTTACCATCTCAATGCACTTTAAAAAAAGGAATTAAATATAAAATGATAGAAATTTAATCTCATTGGTGGGATTTAATAAAATATTCATTTCTCTCTCTTACTAATAAGTTTTAGAGAATTATCTAAATTTAGGAAACTTTGAAGTTTTTTCTATTATAATAAACAAGATAGCAATGCTGTTGAAGAGGTTTAGAGAAAAAAATGTCATTTTTTGCTATTTTAGCAATACTAGTGAAGATGCTCTAAGAGGCTATTAGTTAGAATCTTTCAGGTGAAAGTTTAGCAAGCCTAGGGCATTTGCTTGGACCATACCATGTTATTTTTGAAATATTAACAATAAAAATATAGTTGCATGATCCTACTCACAATCTTAAGGACAATCATAAGCATTACTACAATTATGCCTATGCAACTTTTTGTAATTTTTCTTCCATTTTGATTTTATTGAAATGAACACAATTGACTTTTTCCTAGATCAAACCGTGTTGATTTTCTCTCAAGATCAAATTGCAAGTTTACGAAGCTTTAATCTACTTTAAAAGCGTATCCACTCAAAGAAAATTCTTGATCCGCCGCGACTAGAGGTGATGCTGATGCAGGGAACTTTGATTATCATTATTGGTTTAAAATAATAATTATTTAGATTTATTTTACATAATTAAATAGGTCTTATTTATTTTTGTCATAGTTATTTTTTCCTAGTTTAGATTATTATGTAGCTTCCTAGTTAAGATAATCATAATAGTTTCCTATTTTAGTTCTAATTAGGCCTATAAATAGTTTGCATTTTTTAGGTTATTAGGTATTATGAGTTTTGATATTAAAGTTTATTAAAATCTCCCTTACGGATTTCTTAAAAATATTCTTGATTCGTTCGTAAGTTCGGCCATTCGATCGATCCGTCATCAGATGCCACTTACATTTAATATTTAAATATTATTTATAAACTCTAATCAACATTTAAACCCAAATATTTAACTTTATTAAATTGATTCTAGTTCGTGTTGCCTCTTGTGTAGAACAAGGTTTTTTTAGTAACCAAATTTGAACAACTTATCCATTAAATTTGAAAACTTCGGTACTTTTTTTATTTAAATTTAAAATACACTAATATGATTTTTGGTTTGCATATTCTAATTTGTTTAGTTCGTTCTTTTTCATGGAAGGAATTTTCGAATTTCATCAAATTCCGCAAATGAAGTAATTTAACATTTCTTCGCAACTAATAGATATTTTGATGGAATGAAATTCAATCATAACATTAGATATAGTCGTGGTCCAACATAACCTAATAACAAAAAAGTATAATTGTTAAAGTTTTTAATAATTACTCCAATTCCGAATTGTTTAATAATTATTTTATTAAATTATATTAAAATATTTTTAGTTAAAAAAATAAAATATTTAACAATAGTTTATTAAAACATTTTATGTTTAAAAAAATTAAAATTATCATAAAATGTATTTTGGTCATTTATCAAATTTCATTTCAATTCTAAAGTTACATTATGTGAATCAAACAAGTGATTAAACCTGACAACATTTCATTCCAATTTTTTTAAAATCAAATTTCTTTGACAAATTATATTCTATTAAAAAACATTATGCGAACCAAACGTCACCTAAAGAGCCGTTTACCAAATTGTTACAGGGTAAAGGCTTATTGACAAGAGATTCACATTGTAACGCCCCGTTTCTCAAATTAATTTAGTTAACAAGTTTGGTTAAGTTGTTTTGAATGTTGATAGTATTGTGCAATTTTCAGGTTTAGAAGGACCTAAATGTCCATTGTATGAGTGTAAGGGTAGAATCAACTGGTATAAAAAGCCAGTTGTAAACTTCCCTTCATCAGTTTTTGTACGACCTCAGGGAAGAGAGCGATTAGGGATTTTTGCAATTGGCGATTTTGGGAAGAAATTGGAAGAGGGATTCTTTGGCAAATGCTTTAGTGTGTTTGACATCGTTAAAGGTATGTAATTTCTCGTCTTTTGGGTGTCTATTGATAGGCTAATTGGTATGACATGTAGGGGTGATTGGTTGGGGAAAATTTGATCAATTAATCACCTTTTTGTGATCATGAAGTCATAGAATGATCATGATTGGTATTGGGATGATGTATGGACTAGTTAAGATGTTATTGGTAGTGTTTTGTGGTAAAATTCGGAGTTGGGGTGAGAACCCCTGGTATTTGGTCGCTACCCGCGGCTGGAGATGGAACTGCAGGTATCGGTGGGTAAGCCGCGGGTAGGTACCCGCCGGTAACCCGCCGATCGCACTGGAAGGTTTTTGCACTTTGTGCAATGACTTCCGTTTGGGGTCCTTTCTCTTATACTTCCCTAAAGGATATACAAACTTAGTACTTGGTGAAGTTTTGGGGTAATTGGAGTGGGGTAGCTATGATATTTAGACCGGATTGTGCGGGTTAGACTTAGAGCTCACTTTTGAGTTATAATTTGATATGTTCTATGTGTATGTACTATAGGGAATCGTCTTTGAGCTGAATTAAGGGCCAAGAAGTGTGTAGTATATTCGCTAGCAGGTGAGTACCCTATTTACTCTAATTGATGCTTGTATGCGTGATTGATTAGCATATGTGGATGTATGGATATGTGATATGATGATTGTGTTGGTTATGATAATACCTAAGGCGGTAGTAATACCCCTAGGGAAGAGGTTATGGGATAAAAGGCCTGGTACCAGTGTCAATGGATTAAGTTATGCAAGTTCTAATATGTTTCTTGGTTATGTATGCATGTTATGAATTGGTGTAAATATGTGCTCACTAAGCGTAAGCTTACCCGTGGTTATTTTCCCCTCTAGTGCCAGGTACGTCCTCGGATGGCAAAGGCAAGGCACACGTGTGAAGTTCCGGTTACTCAAGCTCAGTCCCGATTTCTCAACAAGGATGCTATATATTGGACATGTTTTAAATTAGATGAAACTTTAGTTTGGTTATGAACTCTTGCGACTTGTTTTATTAGGCTTGAAATGGTAGTTTGAAGTGTAACTAATCTCTTTAATGCTATGTTGGTTTGAAATGAACATATTCTCGTTGGGCACGGTTTCTGTCATTACTCTGATTTCTTTTGAAGTAAATATGGGTTTTGAAATTTCGGTCATTACATTAGAACTATTTTTTTGGAACAAAACAAATCAAACNTCAGTCCCGATTGCTCAGCAAAGATGCTATATGATGGACATGTTTTAAATTAGATGAAACTTTAGTTGGGTTATGAACAGTTGCAACTCGTTTTTACTCTGCTTGAATTGGTTGTTTGACGTTTAACTAATTTCTCTTTAATGTTATGTTGGTTTTAAATGAACATATTTTCGTTTGGGCACGATTTCCGTCATTACTCTGATTTCTTTTGAAGTTAAGATAGGTTTTGGAATTTCGGTCATTACACACATTCAATTACCTTATCCTGCAACATCCTTGACCATGAAAATGTATTGTTGGTAAGCATTTCAAACGTGGTAAACACTTACCCGGTAAAAATCGTTTGCCATACTTACATGATAAGAGTCTCAATCATTGGATTCTTGTCTTATCTCTTACCGAGTAAGTTTTTCGATCCTTAACTTCTTGCCATAATCAATCAATAAGATAAATAATATTGATAAATATTTACTGAATAAACGTTTAATAAATAACCCGTAATTGTATGTCGGCATTGAACACGTTTAAATCTAATAAAGTGGATGCATATTATGTTGTGGAGGTTAATTCTCCACGTCTTCACATAATGCTTTGCTTTTATATATTCTTTAAAATTTTTTTAAGTCAGGGAATTAAAAAACAAAATTTTAAAATATTATTTATCTCTTTAAATATTTACTTTTAACATATTTTGATGGTATTCTCCTTTGGTAATAATTTTGTAGGTGTTCTTTATATTTGGAGAAAAAAACTCTTCTCTCTTTCTATGTTTTACAATCTGAAGATAGTAAATAGTCGAAGCAAAATACCAACTCAAAATCCTCATGTTCTTTATTTTAAAAAAGGTGTTAAAAATGCTTTAAGCCTTTAACAAATACCAAAGTTGTTAGGGTAACATCATCTCCAACGGGTTATCAAAAAATTCTCCAAAATAGAGAATTAAAGTCTTAAAAATCTCTATAATAAATATTTTAACTCCAAGAGATTCTTCATTTTGAAAATAACATCATTACTTATATTATTAAAATATTACATATATCTACTATTTCTCCCTCTTAAATATTTTATTTCAAAAAATTTTATTGGTGGAAAATAATAAAAAAATCATTTTTTTTCTTGTTGTAATCATGTTTTAAGATTGATGGAGAGTTCTCCAAATTTAGATATTTTTACACTCTCTCTCATACTTTCTCCATTTTAAAGAAAGTTTTGTAGAATCTATTGAAGACAATTTATGCAAAATCTCTATTTTCTCCATTTTGGAGAAGCTATTGAATATGCTCTAAGGAAAACTCTTGTTGGACTAGGTAGGAAACGGCTAGCAATAGCATCAATGATTATCTCTCTAGAAAGAATAATGATCTTTTTAGGTGGTAGAGCCACGTTGTAATAAGGAAACGCATAACTCGACATCCTGAATTTCTTTAATTATATTCGACAGCGTAACTTATTCAAATTAACAATTATAACTACTCACCTAGTTTGATGCTTTGTTCAAGCTTCGACGACAACCCATTTGGTACAATTTTGTCAAATTTCTCTAAATGGGTATTTGATAATCCTAATAAATCTTAATAAATATGCAACCGATACATAATGTATGAGTAATCTAAATGATATGTTTGTAATTAGGTTATTCACTCTTTTTGTTATGTGTGTATTAGTAAATTGAGTTGGTAAAGTTTTTTAACAAATAAGTAATTAATATTTTTATTTATGTGTACTCGGTGCTCCTCTTGATTTGAAATTCTAGCTCCCACGTTGATTCTTTTATATAAGAATTTGCCAAAAGCAACTAAAATATTTCTTGGTGAATCAACCAAAAACTTGAACCACGTACACACACTTTAAAAATAAGGAAAAACCAATAGACATATAAAAAAAGATGCTACTATAGAAATAATTCATGAAAATATTATTTTAAAAAAGTATATTTTAAACTTATATAAGAGTTTATAATTTGAAAAGTATTCAAAGTTGTATCAAATGTTGTTGTGGTATATGTTAAATTTAAGGATGGAGTCAAGAAATTTGTTTAAACGAGAAAATTCATAACTTCAAGATTAAAAATATCATTTTAAAACATTCAAAGTTTTCAGCTACTTAATTGTGAAATATCTAATCAAATAAGTGAAAAACATCAATTAAGTGATAAATACAAAAAACAAACAATCCCTAAGTGATACACATTAAAACTATATCGATATTTACACAAATAAGCCCAAAACATGCCTACAGGCTACAAACCTACAACTATGGATAAATATATAAACCATAATTTAAAAAGATACTTGAAAACTATGATTTTGTTTATTTATTAAAACAAGATGTTTTTAGTTTTAAAACTTTTGAAGTGTCCTCAAAGTATGAGCATGTTAACTTTAGAAATTATCCTTAACTATAATTATTTTTATAAAAAACCCTATATTTTAATCAAACAAAATTATAATTAAATATTTTTGTATTAACTTGTACCTCCTCTATTTCAAATTAGTGATGGTCAATAGGTGTGGATCTTTGACAAAACCGGTGTTTATAAAGTTGCCATATTAAGATATGCTTTTGATGATTGTTCCCTCATCAAAGGGAATCAAGTCGCTTTTAAATGGAATAAGTTGGCCACCGTAAAAATTAATATTTTAGCTTAGAGAATTTTCTATAGGAGACTCCCCTCAAAATGGAATCTCACTAAAAGAGGGATTCATTGCATTGATGACTTGTGTGTTCTTCGTGGCAACGCATTAGAGGTTGAAGATCATGTTTTTAGATTCCATAATTTTGCCTTTCAAGTCCTGCGCCAAACCTGCAGGTGGTGGGAGCTGGATCTCGTGCAGATCCCAACGTAGGATGGCCTGTTTCAATGGGCAGATACATCCGGATTCAAAGGAGTGAAAAAAATAATTTTTTCGGGTGCTAATTTCTCTTTTTTCTTGTGCTTGTGGAGGGTTCGTAACGAAAATAAAATTGGAAGAGGAGCTGCTGTTTGTTCGACAAAATTATTTTGTCAAATGCAAAAATTTTCTCCTTTTTTTTTGTTGTAAAAGTATATGTAAAAATTATATTACACAAACTTATATATACCATTTACTAGAGATTATCGAATACCGAAGTCCAGTTTCAAACTATGCTCATAAACAACTATAATTTCTAATATAAAATCATACCATGATATTTTTTTTAGCATGTGACTAAAGGAATTCGTTAAGAAAATATTATAATAAATTGAAGTGGGATTTTTACATTTTCTTTTTTGGAATTATTACCTGTAATAAGAGACAAAATGTGGCAGCCTATTTGTCATTTGCCATGAGGGAAAGCTTACCCCAATGGTCGGTAAAGACCATCTTATCCCTCAATCAATGTTTTTATTAAAAGTTCCCACGAGGAGCACATGGACTATGTGGCTTCTTTTACTATTTCAGTGTGAAGGTAGTGGTCACTATTTCATCCCTTCATCCCTTTTGTCATATCAGCAATTTATCCTCTTTTTACTCTTTCTCTTTTCCATCATTCCATCTCTGCATCCTACTAACCATTTAAAAAAAGAAAAAAGAGAGGAAAACGATAGACACACTCAAGAGAGAGAGAGAGAGAGGCTTTCAGCCTGGGATGTGCACCACGACGGGGTGCAATATGTTGAAGCCGGCGGAGACGGGGGCGGTGTTCACCCCGCCACCCCGATCACCTTTCCCTGCAGGGCGGGATACCCATTATGTTCCCCCTTAGAGGTGTTAGACCATGAGTTATACTTGTCAATGAACTCAATGGTATCTGATGCCACATTAGTACCACATCAGTTTTTCACTACTTATCCAAAGTTATCGAAAACATAAGTTATAGTCAATCCAATTTTATCCACACTTTTATTTTTATTAAATAATTAATAAAGAAAAGAAAACAGAGAAAGAAGAGAGACATAGAGCAAAGAAGAGAGAAAGGAGTGGGGGGCGAGGGATAAAAAGAGGTATTCTTATTGGTGGAATACAATAAAAAGGTAATTCTCTTTTATGGTAATCATTTTCGAAGATTATTAGAGAATTCTTCAAATTTGGAGATTTTTGTATTCTCTCTCATACTTTTCTTCATTTTGGAGAAAGTTTTGGAGAATCTGTTGGAGCCCAAAATTCTCCAAAATCTCTATTTTCTTCATTTTAGAGAAGCTGTCGGATGTTTATGTAAAAAATTACACCAGTCGATGTCGAACGTATTGTGTGAGGCTTAACCGTC
>LUCG01134946.1:0-16610 GCA_001633085.1 Carthamus tinctorius
GGAGTGCACACTCCGAACCCTACCCCTTCCAGCTCCTCAGAGGACGATTCTTGGTCCTCTGCAGGTTTAATCCGGGAACCCTCTCTCACTGTGTCTTCTCAAAAGGATGCAGATGAGCAAATAAAGATCACATTGCCCAGTGATCTGATACCACCCATACATAAGCATCTGTTGCTTCTAGTCGCAAGAGTGACAACCAAGATGTTTCAGAGACATCAGTAAGGAACACCAAGAATGTGGGTCTTGAACACCCACATTCTCCACTTGACCTCTCTGCTGGGCGTGGCTCTGAACCATCCCTAAGGCATGATGTCAACAGAACACTGGTAGGCTCTGTCGAAAGAGAAGTTCCAGGATCTAGTGAAAGACCCCGAGAAGACTACATCAAACCAGCCTCTGAGGGGGCCCTATACTCCAGTGCTCAATTCGGACCATGTGTTGGTCTGAATGCTCCCTCGGACATCTACGTGACAAAGGAGGAGTTCAAAACCTTTGCCACGAAGGTGTTCCAATCTTTGGAAGACTTGAAAAGCACGACCATCCCTTCATCCAACTCCGCCATCACAGAGGCTCTGGCCATCAATACAGAGGCCCTTAAGTCCTTAACAACTACTACTACGGAGCTCCAGAATCAACTTAAGGATCTTCAGCGCTCTGTCATTTCCATGGACGACTTAGCCTCTGCACTCTCCTCAGTGTCTCTCAATGCCACCACAATCAACAACCGAAAGGATGAGTTAACAGAGGTTGCAGCGAAATGTGTCGCTGATCTATTCGGTGTTCATGGATCAGATCAAGAACATGGTTTCCTCTGCCATAGTTCTTGGTCAAGACTCCTCCAGTTCAAGGGCCAACGTCAATCACTTGGCCACCCAGAGAGAACTTGATGCAATGGCGCCGACTCTGTCCAAAAGCATCAGGCTACCCTTTTGCAAGATTTTAGGTCTTCTCACAATGCTACAGCAACCCATATCCGAAAGAGCACATAGGCCTTGATCTCAGAGGGAACCCAATTTCGCACCTCTCTGCAGCGATCGATTGCAGCAATGAAGGTCAACACCAATCTTAATGTCAACACCGCAGTTCTTTCCATAGAGGAGGTTCTCGAGAAGCTTCATGCAGCCGTGGCAGAAGTTTTGAGTAAACTTCAGCGACCCCCACCCACTACTTGTGCTAAAGATGCCACTCCTGGGCACGATGACCAGGGAGGTGATGACCCTGATCATCCTGAGGGGGAGAAGAGGCACTCCTCGCAGCAGCGTCCTCTGTAGATCATATCCTCTGTCGGCGCCTTGTTCTCTAGGGGCAAGTCTAAGGACACCCCTAGTGTTCAAGGTAAAGGTAAGGGTAATGAAGTGCACCAGATATCTTCCGGTTCCAACTTTGACAACGACTTAAATGATGGGACCAGATGATATGCTGAAGGCCCTGGTCCAATATATTAAAGAAGCCAAAAAGGTGCAAGTTCAACCGCCCAGAGGAACAGGGGAGACATCATAGAAGCCAATCACAGAGGAGGACACCTCAACGGGAACCTTTGACGCCCTGGCGGGAAACACCAACCCCATTCTCCCAGAGGGGTCTACTCAGAGGATTCTCAAAGAGGATACGAGGAAAGAAGATCTTGGTCCCTCTGTGACCGAAAAGGGAAGAGTAGAGGAAATAATTGATCGGATGAATCAAATTCCAAGGGCTAAATCTCCACGTACAGAGCCATTAACCACCCTGGAAGCTGTGCATGCCTACAGATGTGCTGAAGAAGATTCTGAACCTTTATTCAACCCTGAGCTTACAGGGATGCCCAACATAGAAGCTCAACTCAAGTTCTACGCAAAGGCGAAACCAAGTGATCAAGTGTTTACAACACTTGCTATCAAAGAGTTGCTGAATATCTTTCCAAGAACCATGCTGCAGAGGTCAATTTTGTATGCTCGATTTGAAGTTCTCAGAGAGGATGGTGGAAAATACAACTTCACATATGTGGATTTCCATAACCTCTGTGCATATGACTTGCCTTTTCTATAAAACATTCTAAACAAGTATATGGAAAGGAAGTCATCATATACTCTCTCCTTAAGGAGATTGATATAGGTGATGTGTGCACACGTTTTATATTTAAAACAGCCGCAAAGATTTTAAAGTCTCTCTGAGGTTGGGATCAGATGACCTCAAAGCATCCGCGCCTCAAAACAGACCACCCTGGATCATTGGAAGACTGGCCTACACGATAAATGGTCATCCCACCTATGGGTTTGTATACCTTGATGAAGATGGAATTCAGAGGTTCTACAACCCTCGAGAGGCCAACAAATACTCCACAGAGACTCTGTTGAAGATCTATAAGCGTATAGGTGATGAATTTGGAAGAGGGCAATCTAGTGAGGAGACCTGCTGAAGACTTAATGTCATGAATTGTAGGGCAAGTTCGTTATAGAGACCTCATATTCAAGATGCACATTCTGTTGAAGCAAGATCTACTTTTTCCAGTAAATGACTTTCCCAACTCTGTAATAGAATAGGCTCTTGTAATTTGAAAAGCTTTATTTTGAATGTAATGTAATATCTTTTTGTAGAGGTTGATTTTTTATATCACCTCTTGTAAGTTCTGTCAAGTACTTTATCCTTTTAAGTTTTTCTCTCTTTTTCCAATACTTAGGGGGACATTGTTAGCTCCAACATTCTGAGGCAAGAAGTATTGAGAAAAATCCAAGTACAGTTTGGCAGAAGGTCTTCACAAAGGCCTCTTCACAGAAGATGGAAAGTGCTACAAAGAGAAAGGTGCAGAGGATCTATGAACCTCCACAAAACATCTGCGGTCTGAGGCCTCTAATAAATGAAGACTTATAGTTTTCAGATGAAATAACTCGCATGCTCCTCACGTCTTTGCGGTTATTTAACCGACTTTATTTGGATGTTCAAGATGAGGACACGTGTAATGATCTGAGCTATCTAGTTTGTTAGGACTAGTATAAATAGCACCTCATTTTTAATTTGAAGTGTGCTTCGAGTGTAACTTTTACAATCAATATATCTTGAGCTTTCTACTCCGTCTTCACACACATATTGCGTGTTCTTGGCGCTCTTCATAATTTTAGTAACAATTTCTTCCTTGATCTTATTGTTTAGTTACTGAATTGTGAATCACTTTCTTCTAATTACTCTAGTTTATCTTCCGCTGCATTCTAACTGTATCTGAGTAATTAGTTGAGATCCATTAATATCGAAATCTTCAGATTTGGGATCCAACAATTCACAACTGTCATTGTAACTTTTACTTAGGTAATGTAAAATCGACTGCGTTTGTTGCCTAAAATCTATCTTAGGCAACATATTTTCTTGTTTCTATGTTGCCTAAGATAAAAATTAGTAATAATTATTAATAACTCCCCCATTTCAAACATTTCCTCTCCATTTCAAATATTTCGTTTATGAGGATTTAGGATACGATTTCAAGCAGCTTTGGCGACTTTTGGCTTCCAACAAACATTGTTTTCGTCATCAAATAACATTTAGAGATTCTTAGCTAATTATTGTCGTATTTTGTCTAATTTTATAGTTATTTCATGTTTATCTCATGTAGGTTTGGAACGTGATTTGGAGCCATTTTGGCAACCTTTGGCTTCGAACAAATGTTATTATCATCAAAACACATTTAGTGAAACTTAGGTAATTATTATCGTATTTTATCTATTTTTTGTTGTTTTATGTTTATCTCATGTAAATTTGGGACGTCATTTGCAGCCATTTTGGCGACTTTTGGCTTCGAACAAACATTTTCATCATCAAAATACATTTAGAGATTCTTAGGTAATTATTATTTTATTTTCCCTAATTCTTTTGTTATTACGTGTTTATCTCTTATAAATTTTGATTACTACGTGTCTATAAATACATTTAGCTTTTATTTTGTTTATGTATTTATTTTTTGTAAGGCCCCGTTTTTCAAGTTATGTAATTTAACTGGTTTATATTGGTTAAGTTAATAATTGGTTAATTTTGTAGTTTTCAGGAGTTGAGGGACTGTTATGATAATTGTGGAAGTATGGGGTTAGTTTAAGCATGTATATAAGCAAGTTAGAAACTTCCAACTCTCTTCTTTTGCTTTAATCGAGTTCTGGAGAAATTTGGAGAGGGAGTTGACGATTTTGGAGAAGGCAAGAAGAGGAGAAGCAAAATTGATCGTGCTAAACCACATGCTGGAAGTATTCATTGGAGAATTGAGTTCTCGTTGATATCCCATGAACAAGGTATAAATTCCTTCAGGTTTGGTATGAGTTATGTGTTATAGTCTTTGGGTTAGGGTTAAGTTGAGAAATTGGGATCAATTGATCATCAATTGTTTGTTGTATGGGTCATTTAAGTGTCTATGATGCTAATTATTGATTGGGTAAGATGAATAAGCATGTATTTGGCTTGGAAGTGTCGAATTTGGGAGTTTGAGGTGAAAATCCCCGAATTTTGGTCGTAACCCGCAGAAGGGTTTCGTACAGGTGGCAACGGCGGGGTACCCGCGGGGAACTAGCCGCCGACAATCCGCCAATTCCACTAGAGTGAAATTACACTTTTTCCGTACGGGTTCGTTTGGGGTTTTCTTGAATGTCCTCCCCTAAGGGATGGTGAAAAAGGATGAATGGTGAAGTTTTGGTAGAAAATGGATTAGTTTTACTATGTTAAATGCATAAGAGCTCGGGTTAGACTTTGGGAACCTATTTTTGGGTCCGTTTTTTATACGTGTATGAATGTGTATGTTATAGGTGGTACAAGCTGAACCTTCTCACCTCTGAACGTGCTTGGTTAATAGCATTCTGACATGTGAGTACCCACTTACACCCTTCATTACTTATGTGTATGTGATTAGTTGCATGTGTATGGTTATGTGTTAACATGTAAACAAATATGATGAGACTATGTTGGTGATAACCTCACCGGGATTAAGTATGGATTAAGAGGCCTGTTACCAGAGTCAGATACGATTCCTCTCTGTGTTAGCACCGTCGGGAAATATAATTGTTGGTTATGATGTATGTGCATGTTCCTCGTATGTAATCTGGTTATGTATACATGATTGTCTAGTGTATGCTCACTAAGCGTAAAGCTTACCCCGTTGTGGTTTAATGTTTTCAGTGACAGGTAATTCATCCAATAGCAAGGGAAAGGCTCCAGCTTGAAGTTCCGGGAGTCAATGTAGCTCAGCACCCTAGTTTTGTTTAGACGTGGGACATGTTGTGTTTTGAAAATTTCTTTAAAATTTTTGGCAGTACTTATATATGTTTTTTTTTATTTACAGTTTGTTTTAAAAGATTGGATGGTTTTGCTTATGGAACTTATTTCACTTCTTTTGATAATGACAAATCTTATTGGTTAAGTTATTATGTTCTTGACGGAGCTTTCGCTTATTTGGGTAATTTCCTGTTAAACTGTGTTTTTATGAAATGAGGTGTTACGTTTTTCACATACGAACATGAAGAAAAATGTGTACAAAAGTTTGATAAATTTAAGAAGATTCGAGGAAAAAGACAATTTTTTGGGAATATATTCATTTTAAGAATTTGGTAAGAAGAATTCAGTGAGTTGGAAAGGTTATTACAAATGCTCCTTCATAAACTGTGGCAACACGTTATTTTATAAGGAGGCAGATATAGTTTCTCGTTTGAAAAATGTTGGAATAATGAAAAATTATCTTGTGTGGGATCAACATAGTGAGGTTATAGATATACCTCTACTGCATCGCAATGAAGGATGAATATCGATCGAGCGTCTTTGAGTCACAATGTAAATCTTGTCATATATATAATGGGAGATGCATTTCCATTCCGTGAGTGTTACAATGATAATGAATCAATCACCCAAGAAGGGTACTATTGTTTATGATGTGGACTCTCGACTGATACTGGAAACGAATACCCCATTCTATTGAACAAAGACTTCCTTGAGTGCCCTTCTAAGAGCAATTTCTCTTAAAGAAGATATTGAATTTCTATAAATGCATTTGATAAGAATTTGGGGTTTAAAATATCTTTATTGCCTACTCCAAACATGCTTCCTAAATCATACGCATAAGACAAAAATATCCTTAAAGGCATTGGGATGGGGTAATGTGTAAGATTTGCACATATAACAATAGATCAACCAATCATATCTCCATTCATATGTCAATCATCACAAGTCTAGAATCTCTCTATGTGAATATAACAATGATCTCTCTAACTAACTATGAACTCCTCACCCATATTTATACCTTTGACCTCTATCACAACTAACTCATTCATTGTGTTGACTTTGACTATTAAGCCTTCCTTCCTCGACTGTGACCTCTAGCTTTGACCTCATTAATATCTTCATAATATGTGATCTTGGATACAATATTTATGCACTAACAATCTCCCCCTTTGTATTCAAGATCACACGAAGTCCGTCTTTGATAATCTTTAGCAATATTATGTCTTGAAGTCAAACCATCATAACCAGATATGATCAAGAAATAACAATTTCCTCTTTTATCAAACACCATCTTCAGAAATATACTTTCATCTTGAATTCACCAAATTTAGAATCCTTTCTTGAATCGGTCAATGTCAAGAATATTTAGGCTCTGAACTTTGACACTACGTGTACTAAGCTCATCACCTTCTCAAAATATAAACCCAGATTAGCTTTCACACTTCATCTTTAACAACTTCAGCAAATCAAACCATTCTTCATCATCCTTTACAACTCAATATCAATCTTTAAACCCAACGA
This sequence comes from Carthamus tinctorius, assembly GCA_001633085.1. NCBI lineage: Eukaryota > Viridiplantae > Streptophyta > Magnoliopsida > Asterales > Asteraceae > Carthamus > Carthamus tinctorius. The sequence continues at coordinate 6,742 of LUCG01134946.1, forward strand.
CTTTTCAACCTTAGATACAAAAGATTCATGTTCAGATTTCTCTTTAGCTCTCCCTTAACCTTTGCTTGCTCCACTTAACTCTTGCTTCATACATTGCCTTCTCTGAGTTGAGTTTCTAATCAATTCTTTCATTTCATCAGTACTTGCTTTACAATGCAAATCAGCATTTGCTTCAACTGATTACATCATCAAATCTTGATACTTTGAACATTTCTTTCGCAATATCAACACTTGTATCACAATCATCATCATCAGTAAATTGATCCACAACCAACACCAATACAAGCTTCATTATGAATCATCAATACTTGATTCAATCCATATCTTGAATTCTTCAATCAACATTGCATGTTATCTTGAATTCTTCATCTGGATCTTGAACTCTTCAATCAACAATATCTGATACAGCCTCATGTCTTTGCATATGTCTTTGATATAATTTCTCCCCCTCATATGATGATTAGGAGAATCCTAAGCATCATGAACAATCAAAGACACTATCAAACAAGCTCCAACAAACATAATGTCCCCAAATATATAAACTGATTACTCCCCCTCAAACAATATGTAACACCTCAAATTTTTCCAAACAATAAATACCTTTAATAAATGATGTCATAATTCATACATTTCAAAAATAGTATTAAAATGTTCGCAAAACCAACTACTAACTGAAAATCACTGTCAAATCATTTAACTAAAACCATAATAAATAAATCATTTTTTAACGTGGAAGCTTTTTGGAGTCAAGCTGGGGCTTTCTCTTTATCAACACCTAAACTGTTACCTGAAAAAGAGAAATCAACAACGAGTAAGCGAAACGCTTAGTGAGCAGACACTATCTATACAATACATTATAGGCAACATATCTGTACATAAATTGTCTCCTCCGACTCATGAAGGGCATGAAGCTTTCCCCCCTCGACTCACGAAGGGCATGACGCTTTCCCCCTCGATTGGGCACGACGCTTTCCCTCCTCAACTCATAAAGGGAACGAGGTTTCCCCCCTTGTCTTCGCAGAAAAACTAGGCTATCATACATACACACATGCAAGCATATAATCTAGAATATAGGTAGGGTAACTCGCCTCGAAAACAAACAATCAACATACCAAGTAAACTGCAAAGTGGATGGATCCTATCTCAATCCTACTAACAGAACACCTGAATCAGATAGCCCTAAGGGTGTTAAACTTCTCTATTTCTAGAACTATAGGAATATAATCCTAAAGTAACCCCTTTTATACGCATTCTCAACCTAAACTCGATAAGGACAACTAACACGGTAGCAATACTTATAATAAAAAGGGATAAGGAAAGTTCAGTTCTGACATCAGTGGCTATTTCACGCCACGAGCCACTGTCCTCGCATCGCGAGACTAATTCCAACCAGGCCACCCTCGGTTAGTCGATTCTCGCGCCGCGAGTTACCATCCTCGCGCCGAGAGATCTCTTATGTGGGTTCGGCCAATCTCCAGATCCCGAAATCAAACTTCATCAAAACCACTTTTAAACCATAAAACGCTATAATCTACTTCTAATAACCTACTTTTAGCCAAAGTATATCAAATTAACTAAACCATTAAATATCTAAACTTAAAAGAAAATTATTTACGTCTAACGGGTTCCACAACTCTAACAAATTGGATAACAGAGACGTAGAACGAACGATGGTGCTGTGTGATGAAGAAATCACCTTCATCGACGTCGCGTTTGCAGGAATCGTTGAAGATGGTGGCGACGACTAGAGAGAGGGAGAGAGAGAGAGCTAGGGTTTCTTTTCTTCCTTTCCAAGACTAATGAGGGATTTGAGAGGTTTAGGGTTAAAAAGATGGTTATATACCTTGGGACCTCCTACTAATCTCAATAAGCCCAACACTTAAACTAGGACCCAACCTACAATAAAACCAAAATTTATTCTAGAATTAAAAGCCTATAATTAATAAATAACCTTTAATTAAATGAATGACTAAAAGGATAAAATAAGTGAAAAATGGGGCGTTACACGATATATCATTCAAATCAAGTTACTCCCCATCGAACAAATATCTCCTTCAGATGAAGTTGTTCCCCCTTAAATTCAGCTTAAAATGCTCCCCTCGAATAATGGGTAATCGGCTAACATAGAAGCACATTTAGCAACTAGTAACACAAGAATTTGAAAATTTGTGTGGCCTATTTTAAGTGTTGGCAACGATGTAGCACTGATAGGACTTCCAGTCATCATCGAAGCAAAGTTATAAACTAAGTTCTCAGACTGTTCTGGCAAGATCACAAAGATATGCAGTTGGAATCACAAAGACTCATGCAAGTGTGAAAGAAATATCATCATAATAATTAGGCTCAAATATTGATTCAACTTGGGACACGAGATTGAAATAAATTGACTATTTGTACACAGAATATGAAGTTCGGAGACCGGAGAGGATCTCTTCCTTGTTTCAATATCTAAATCTTCCGAGTGAAGATAAAATAGATTATATGCTAAATCTCCGTGCGAATTGAAATAAACATCTTTTATGAGATATTTGAGTAGCTTGGTGAGGTGACACGAGTTATCGACATTAGGTCGATGTCTTGTTTCAATATTCATCTCCAAAGAACGAGAATGAATAGATTATGTGGTTACCCGAATAGCTGTTTCAGTTTGGTAAGGAACTTCTTTTATTCTTTTTGATCCTGTCTCACACTCACCATTTTCTTTTAACTTTATTCTCTTACACTCAAACTCTCAATACATTTTACCTCATTCACTCCCTTTCAAACTATTCTATCCTAGGGAATTGTTTCTTGGGTAGATCCTCTGACTCTGGATTGATCATAGAAACTTCTATATCCTATCACACAAAAAGTTAATATCATGAAATGATATTCTTTGAAACTTTGAGTATCTTCATATCAGAATGTGATATGTTTGTGATATATCTGCAACTCAATATGTATATGGGGGAACATATTTTGAATTGAAATGGGAACATAAGTTGAAGAGATCATATGTTGAAGAAATTCATTCAATAGCTCAAACATCTTATGATTGATTGCGGAAACCAAAACTCTTAATCATGAATTCCAATGAACAAAACTTCAAACACTAAACAGATTGACTCAGTAAGCAAGCACAATGTATACAATAAAAGAATCAATGATTAGAAAGTTTAATTGTCAAGAACAAATCACAATTAATAATCTAAATAAGAATTGAATCATTGAATTGAAATAACGTTCTTTGAAATCAGATTGGAATTCAAACGTGTGTATTCCACCGAATAATATCAACGAATATTTGAGACGTGGAAATAACAATGTCAAGAAATTTATAACACGTGTCTTGAAACGATTCAGAATCTAAAAGAAACTAACACGGTTAAACACAGTTAAGAAATTCTCATGATCAATACCACGGTTAAACACAGTTAAGCTCAAGTTATAAACTAAGGGTTTAGAAGGATACTTATATTGAAGCTCATATCTGAAGTATGGGTTTTGAACTGAAGTATTCAAAAGCCACTAATCATTGAAGGCCGGGTCTTGAACTGACTTATTCAAGAGCTACTACTAGTTAGGTACGGGTTTTGAATTAAGTCGTTCAAAAGCCATTCACCTGTAAAATCAAAATCAAACAGATTTTGGTATCCACTTGGATGTGGATCCTCCCTTGTTAAAGATAGATGATTTATAAGTTGAAATCCTGTAAATTCCAAATCTATCATCTATATAATCTTGACACACAAAATTCTTTGTTCCATAGTAAGAATCATAGCTTTTCTTTTGTGAAAGCCAAATTAGATCACTATGTGAGTAACTGATACCTGGCTTAACAAAAGAATCATCTTTAAGACCATTGTTCTTTTTAACATTTGAACTAGGAACAAAGAACTTACTCCCTTTCTTGTTATGAAGATTAACTGAACTATTACCTGAATAATTGTAGAACAAATTTGAAGGACGCATCTGATATCTCTTCAAATAGCTATTTGCACATGAAGACCTTGATTTGATTAAATCTTCAAGTTCTTTCATTTTTGCAGTTAGCTTGTTTCTTTATGCATCCATCAGATTAAAATTCATCTGTAAATCAGATTTTAATCTCCGTTTCTTCATCACATTAGTTGATAGTTCAGATAATTTGCTCGTAAGCTTCCTAATCTCTGTCTCAAATATACTTCTTTCTTCCTTAAATCTCGTCACAACACTTTTCTTTTTTTTTCTTATCTTCCAAAATCTTATGAAGTTCAAAAATCTTCTTGTCAAGCTCCAAAATCTCATTGTCAGACTCTTCTCTTCCCTTCTCAAATCTATTTCTCTCAACTCTCACAATCTTCTCATAGTTAGAAACTTGTTTTCACAGGTTTGTGTTTCTTGCTTCAAGCTCTTTTCTTCTCTTGAAATGATCTGTACAATTTGATTCCCTTGCATCCAAATCATCTTGTAGAGATTTTACTTGTTTAACAAGTTTCTTTATTTCCTCACTTTTCTCTTTGATATTCTTCTCAGATGAATTTTGCTTCTCTGCATTCTCTTGAGAGCTTCCACATTCTTTTCTGTAAGAATCCTTTCCTCATTCTCAAATACTTTTCTCTCACTTTCCAACTTCTGTTCCAAGTCCACTATCTTTCTTGATAATTCAGTATTCTTATCTTCAAAGAATTTTCTTTCATCCTCAAAACCTTTTCTCTCCTTTTCAATCTTACTTCTTTCAACCACTACTATCTGTTGAAAACCAAAAACTTGTTTTGAAAGATATATATTTCTCTTCTCCAAGTCTTTTACTTTACACATACAAGTTGTAAAGTTTGCCTCACTTTTATTCAGATCATCTGGTATCTGTTCAACAAGTTTCTTCCTGTCAGCATTATTCTTTTCTTTCAGAACATACTCAACCTCTAACTCAAATAGCTACTTTTCAAACTGGATTTCTTTCTCTTTAAGATTTGCAATCCATTTCCTAAGAAAACAATTCTCATACTTAAGGCTCTTCAACTTGTCTCCATCTTCACGAGTTCTATTTTCACTTTCTGACTCGTTGTAACCATGAAAATCATAAACAATGATTGTTATCAGACAAATCTTATAAGGACCGTTGATTAGCGAATAATTTAAAGAAAAACAGATTTTAAAGTCAAAAAATCAAATAGTCAAAAAGTCAATCAAAAAATGACCGATGAATAGCGAAATTCCGAGAGAAAATATATTTCAAAAATTTGAAAGTTACTTTTGAACGTAAAATTGTAATTTTAATCCAAAAAGTCACCCTCTCGAAAATCACCGAATTCTAGGGAAAACGTCAAATTTCGGGAAAAAATGAGCTTCTTAAAACTGACTTATATTTTTGACCTTAAAATCAAAAAGGAATCCAAAAATGTTAATGCGAAAAAGTGCCAAAAAATGCTTTCATACTTTTTTTTAAATGGCTGTTTCTTATGCTACAAAGAGGGTAACATGCCTCGTTTATGGATTGCCAAGATATAAAGATGTCAGTACCAATGAAGAATGTTCCTTATTTTCATCTTACACCGAGGTTGCAGCGTTTGTACATGTCAAAGTATATTGCAGATAATATTGATGGCATGATCAAACAGAAATGTCCTCGTACAATGGTGTATTAAGACACACAGTGGATGGTGAAGCATGGAAAGATTTGATAGGTAAACGCTTTGAATATACTCATTGACACGTAAAGGCTTTTAATATAGTTATATTATTTTAACAACTAAATACTTTAAACATATTTATATTTTTTTGACACATAATAGGTCATATCCTCAATTTGAGAGTGACCTAAAAAAGAACTATGTGTAAGGTTTACATATGATAAGACTAAGACTGGTATGGATGTTCCCTCTCAAAAGATGGCTTACATAGCTACTAATGATAAGATTCCTCGCCAGTTAAGGTTTCTAATCAGTTTGCTGTTCTGAAGAGGATAAGCAATGGATTTTGGATAAAAAGGTAATTGATGTGTTTGTTGAAAACAGGGGTGTCAGGCTTGAGCCTACGGTTATTAACTCTTGGAACCGTAGGAAACTTGATTATTTTATTGGATAGTGGCCCAGGATTTATGGGAAAGAGCCGGATGGGTCACTTCGGGGTTTTAAGCTTCCTGACCGAATTGATGTTCCAGATGATGATGGTGATTCCTCTTTGGATGATTCTGAAGATGGTGATGTCTGTTCTTTTAAGGAGGGTGCGATGTCTGGTTTTATTTAGCTTTGCTAGGGTTGTTTGGATTTTGGTTCTTGTCTAGCCTACTTGTCTTGTATAGGTGGTGTTAGGTTGGTTTTCTTTGTTTTGTGCTGCTTTGAGTCCCTCTTTTTCTGGGTCTCTTAGTATGCTTTTGTACTTTTTCTTTTTCTAATAAATGTTTGCCGAGGTACCGTCCCCCTTTTTCCAAAAAGAACTATGCTTGGTGTTAGACAAATTTGAGATTTGGGGTTTAGAAATGCAATTAAATTCGACTAGATAAACGTTGAAGCTAACAAATGATAGAATTAAAGAAGAAATGATATCCTTAAGTGTCTGTCTCAATAGCCTTCAAAGCCAAATAGAGGTGCTTTAAGCATTTGGTTAATTAATTACTACTTTCTTTTGGTATGGAATTTAACATTATATTGGTGAATAAAGATGGATTAATTAATTATTGCTTGCAGATCCATATGACTCCAAAAAGAAGTCAAGCGTTTAATTTAGCGAAGATGTCGGTCTTGGGCCAAACTACCACATGCTCAGATGGTGATTCGGTGGCCGTCTCATCAGACGTGACACCTTTTGTCCAACACCAGATGTACCTTCCGTCTTTGAGTTCACCTACTACACAAATGTCACCAATAATGTCGTATGTGACACTTCCATAGACAGATATGAGCACGCCCACTAGTGGCCACTTGCAGTAGTTTTTCGCGAGGTTGCAACCCTTCTTTCATCTCGCTGGTCCCCAAAGTTAAAGACCTGCTTTCTCTTCACGACTATCGCTCGATTAGTCTCATTGGTTGTATTTATAAGATAATTTCTAAACTTTTGACGTGAAGACTAAAAAAAGTGGCGGGGAAGGTGGTTAGTCAAGAACAATCGGCTTATGTGGAAGGTCGTCAAATTCTTGATGGACCACTTATGCTTAATGAAGTTTGCTCTTCAGCAAAAAAATCAAAGAATCATACTTTCGTTTTCAAGGTGGATTTTGAAAAGTCTTTTGACTCTCTTAGTTGGGGATATCCTGACTCAATTCTAGATCTAATGCATTTTGGGGAGAAAGCAGCATTCTTGGATTTCTGGCGGTCTACACTCGACTAGAACCTCGGTTATCATTAATGAATCTCCCACAAATGAGTTCTCCTTGTTATGTGGGGTAAGACAAGGTGATTGCCTTCTCATTTCCTCTTCATCGTCGCTACTGAAGGCCTTAACATTGCCATGATGGAAGCATCAAGTAAAGGATTTTATCAAGGTATCACTCTTCCTAATTACGGTTCGGTCCTATCACATTTCTTATTCGCGGACAACGTTATTTTTATGGGGAAATGGAATATTTTTAATATTGTCAATCTTATAAGACACTTAGATGTTTCCATGTAGCCTTAGGTCTTAGAGTTAACTTTGCAAAGAGCAAGGTGATAGGGATTGGTATTTATGATAATGAGGCTCAAAATTTCTCATCGTTTCTTAAATGTGGCAACGCCAAACTACAATTCTCATACGTTGGTATAACGGTGGGAGCAAATATGGGGTGGGAAAGAATTGGAAGCTGCTGCTCGAAAAAGTAAGCTCTAAACTTTCGAGTTAGAAAGAAAAAAACTTATCGTTTGGTGGTAGGGTCACGTTGTGTAAAGCAGTGCTCACAAGTATTCCTTTATACTTCATGTCTCTTTTTAAAGCTCCAATAAAAGTGATTGACGCAATTGAGAAATTTAGGAGAAGATTTCTCTGGGGAGTATATAATACCGGGAATTCAAAGATACATTGGGTGGATTGGCAAAAGTTAACGGCACCTAAAGAATTAGGGTGTCTGGTGTTGGCTCTCTATACTCCATCAATACTTCACTCCTAATCAAATGGTGGTGGAGGCTTAAGGTTGAGGATCAAGCTTTGTGGGCAAAAGTTATAAGAGCTATCCATGGTGTTAATGGTAGAATTTTACGTCGAGAGAAAATTCCAAAAAGTTGGGAGTTTGGCTAAATATTGTGAAAGCAGGTAATAATCTTCTATCAAATAATTTAAACATTAATTGATGATCTCTTCACAAGAGATGTTACATTGTTTTTTGGCACGATCTTTGGTTGGGAACGATTCCACTCAAATTTATTTTCCGGGATCAATTCGAGTTGGAATCTAATAAACTTTGTACCATTGCCATGCACTCTTTTCAGAATGATAATGGATGTACGGGTTGGGTTTGCTCATGGTCAAATGGGATCGAAGCAACGTCTTTATCAAGTCAGATTTCAGCTTTGGAAAACTTGATTCATCATCACATCATGTAACTTTAGTTGATAATGAGGATGATTGGAGATGGAAAGGGGATTCAAGTGGGACATTCTCGGTAAAATCTTTAAGATCTATCATAGATCATTTGTCGAACCCATCGAACTCTATTCGTAGATTTTGGAACAAATGGTTGCCACCAAGGGTGAATTGCTTCGTTTACTTTTGAATCGTGTTCTCACTAGAATGAATTTTTAGCTCGAGAGGTATTACTCTCTCTTCTAATTTATGTTATTTATGTAATGGAGAAGTTGAGAAAGAGGAACATCTCTTTTATTCTTGCCCTTTGGTGAAAATAGTTTGGAATTGGTTACTAGAATGGGGTGGCATAAATGAAGGTCAACATACTACTATTGATCAGTTGTTGCACAATTTTTTTGGAGGGTGTTAAAACCAAAAAATGAAAAAAAAATTGGAGGTTGTAGTGGGAACTTTGATGTGGTTAGTTTGGAAAGCTCGTAGCAACGTGGTTTTCAATAGACGACGGTTTTTGACCCGTATGCTCGTGAATGAAATTCAAGTCACGCTATTTACTTGGGTGAAGTATAGGTCTAAATGTAAGTCTAATTCGCTAGACTGGTCGTTGTGATGTTGTAATCCCTCTATTTTCTTTTAGCTCTTTGTACCTCCTTTTCTAGCTTCTCGCTGGTTTGTCTTAATAAATTTGGGTGCTCTAGGGTGGGTGATGCCGAAGCTTCATTCCTAGGGTTCTCTTTTCGCCGTTCAAAAAAAAAGAAAAAAATATTTACGATTATTTTGAATTTTAAGAGGTACAAATTTCAGTATATTACATATAAGTTTAAAAGTTTCAACACCTCTCATGTTCAACATCTTATAGTACAAAAAATTACTTTTATATTTAAAATTACACTTTATTCCTTTTTATATAGTTATTTAATTTACTTCATATTTCTTTCTGATTTTCATTTTACGTTTCTATCATATTAACATATATAATCTCATAATAACTAAGATATATTATTTTTTTACTGGTTCAACAATCAACTGAGCTTAGGAAGAAAAATACATTATCATCTCTTAATATCATCTTTTAGATTTACGTAAATGACCAATGAAGGGGCTATCGCCCCCCCTCAGAGAGCTCTTCTCGAGCTTCTCTACGCGTGCGCGCCTTCCTCAGTACTCTGCTTCACCTCCCCTGGGTATGCATAGAATTGGGTTTATTGCTTTTAAGGTCAACCTTAACCCTGATCTCATTGATCTCCCTTCGGTCATCAATATAAAGTGCGCAGAGAAGCTCAAGAAGAGCTCTCTGAGGGGGGCCGATAGCTCCTAGAGAGGCCCCTGTAGGCACTTTAAACCTATGTTTAAAATTCCTTTATGTTCCGAAGCTCTAGGACTATATTGTGTGTGTGTGTGTGTATATATATATA
>LUCG01134958.1:0-12403 GCA_001633085.1 Carthamus tinctorius
TGATGTGGCATTAAAAAGTGAGAGGGTTGGGAGGGTTGGGAAATACCGCTGCGTATAGCCTTATTTGTAATATTTGCATATCCGGTAAATATTTAGAATAAGATTTTAGAGATCTCAAAACGAATTTTTTGGTGTGAAATCTTTTTCATTGAAATTTTAAGACAAAGAATGTGAAATTCTCTATAAAATGATAATCAAGAAAGAGAGAAGTGTTGATGGCAAAAACCACCATCCGAGCGATCTATGGCTACGACTGCAGACCTTAATCCAACTTAAGAAAGGAAACTTCAGTAAATCGTGCACAAAACAAGTAAGGAAAACGACACGAGAAAGATTGGTTAGAAATAAGAAGTATTTTTTATTATTTTTCAATTAATAAGAAAGAGTGCAATTAGATTTTCTTTAAGCTATATATATATATATATATATATATATANGTGAGACCGTGTGAGACCAAGGCCTAACGTATTAAACTTCACAACAAAACACCGTGAAGGTAAATAAAACTCGAATACGCATACATGATGCGTAGTTTATTTTGTAAAAAATTTATTAAACCTGAAATAAATCACTTTATTATTAAACTTAACTCAAATTATTATGGGCAAATTGCATGAAAAGGTAATCTACTTTGCCTTAATTTCTATTTTGGGTAACATACTTTTAAAACATTCGTTTTGGTTTAATATGAAAGTTTTCAAACGTTTAAGTACCCAGGTAACTATTAATAAGTTACCATGTTGACATGGCACATGATGTAGCATCCCAAGCCATTAACAAATTATCATGCAAAAAAATGAATAACTTTTAAATTGTTAATTTGATGCTACAATGGATATTCAGAAGTAAAAAATAAAAAGGTTATCGATTTTAGACATAATAAGATATAACATTTAAAAACAATATGTATTATACCATATTACACAAATACACTACTAGTAATAATATAATCAATAGATAATATTCAAAAGTAAGAATTTATTGATGTTTAATGAAATTGTTAAAGAAAATTTTAGATTCTTAACTTTAAAAAGAATAAAACGTGAATTGAAAATATTTTTAACGGTTTTGTTCCTTAATCTAGAAGAATAAAATTCAAAGTTCATAAAAGAAAAATCTATACTTTTTTTGGAATACTTAAAAATAAATGCAAAACCTTTTTTTTTAATTATTTTTTTCTAAGACAATGTCTAATGAAACCCTTTATTTACTATCTAAAATGCCTCTAATCGTAATCTCTATTTTTTTTCTAAACTTTTGTTTAAAAGGCAAAGCAATATATTAAACAGCAAAGAGATACAAAAGAAGAAGATGGCTACAACTTCTTTAAGAGATAGAAAAAGCCACCAAACAACAACAACCAGGTTCATGTCTTCATAAATGGTCGGAATTAGTCTAGGCATAGCCTAGGATACCCTTCCAAAAAAAGAAAAAAAAACAAAACAACCAGAGCTAACAAAAAACGATACACAGGAATAGACAAATAGATAGATCAAAAAGAGCACAACCAAACAAACAACGAACCTGACAAGAACCTTGCCATCCAAACCATGACCCCTACGCCATTTCGTCCAAGAAATGTTGAAGTTTTTTGCACGTTTTGAGGTCCATTGAAAGGAAAGAAGGAATAGCTTGAGGATCCGCACAGTTGATTAACCCCTCAGCTGTCGATGACGTGTATTTTCTAAACTTTTGATGATTACAAAATAGTCCTTCAATTTTTAAGATTATTCTGTTTTTTTATTATATTTGTTTTTTTTTTTTTTTNTTGGGTTGGTCGTTACACCTTCCACAAGCCTTAACCGGTAGGCTGCCCCATTGGGGTTTTTTTATTATATTTGTTGTCTAATACCAATTTTAATAAACTAAAATTATTTTATGTTTGAGTTTTAAGTTCATCCAACTAATTTTGAAAACTAAAGTTCAACAATTTACATCATAACATTTTTGGTTAAAACAAGTCGTTAAAATAACATAATAAAGTTTGTTAATAAATATAATATATAAGATTAATATTAAATGAAAGAGAATATACTTGAAATATTATCTTTTAAAGTAGAAAATAGAGCAATATATTATAAAAGACATATCATATATTTTTCTTTTTTACTCTATAATGGAAAGTAAAATAGAGAATTACAATGAAAATGCTCTAATATTATTAGTACAAAATGTAACAATATGTGTGTCAATAGGCCTTGAATATTCAAATATTCTTTTTAACATTATTAAAAGAAATTACTAATGTATTTAAAGATGAAAGTTCAAATGTGGACTTATTTTCCATTGTGAACGTGAGTACCAATAAAATTGTGCCACGTGGCATTCTGAATCGGTGTCTTAGCTTTATTCAGACCGAATAAAGTTTTATTCATTCAATCTAGATATTCATGCTTTATTTAGTCTGAATAAAGCATGAATATTCAGACTGAATATTGTCACGTGTCGTGATACTAGTAGTCTTCATGTTCACAATGAAAGACGAGTTTACATTTGAACCTGACCCTGTATTTGAATAAGTAAATATGTTAATATTATAGTTATATCAAATTCTTAAGTGCTATTTGAACTAAAATTGATAATGGTCGATTTATGGAAAAAAGTAATAAGAACTTATTTGGAAAAAATATCAATCTCCTAGAAACTTTTCGTGATAGTTGGATGAAAATTATAATTAACTAATTGTTAGATAAGGGTTGACAATAAGTAGGAAGAGAATATTCTAGAGGAATTAGGAATTATACGATATATATAAGTCTTCAATTAATATGCCATTGAATTTTTATATCAAGGGTGTTTAGTGGTTAGGTTGAAGATATCTAAAGAATCTAGTATGATGATGTATAACGGTTTGAAAAATCGTTAAGCTCAATTCAACATGTACGAGTTGGTTGGGTTGGTCAGATTGATATTTTGATACATCAGATTATTCTTGTAACATTGAATATGTTATGTTCGCTATTCATAATTTTGTTTTTTTATAAATCATTTGATACAACTTATCATATTGAACTCTTTTAGTATTTACATATATGTTCAATAAAGTTTATTGAACATACATATATGAAAAGGTTATAAAGATAGATACGAGATTGAAAATATATATAGGGTCAGGTTCAAATGTGAACCACTTTTTTATTATGATCGTGAGAACGAATCTCAGCCACACATATTCGGTTACAATGGACGTGATCACGGAGGATGGGCGCGATTCATGGGAGGGTAGAGATTATTAAGGGGGGAGTGCGGTCAAAGCCGCCTTTATTAACCGGATGAGTGGCTGATATTCGTCCTCATGTTCACAACCAAAATTGAGTTCACACTTGAACTTTCCTCTCTCTATATATATATATACATGTATATGAAGAGGGTATGTCATGGTGTAATTGCTATGTATATATTAGTACAGACTTAATAATAATATACTAAACCCAATAAATAAAAGGATATTGAGTTCAACAGGTTGGGTTGGGTTAAATTATCGTAACACGCTTTCAACCCAATATGTACAATTTGAAGATTTTACAATACGATTAGACATCGGTTAGTTTTAGATTAGATTACTTTTTGGTTAGGTTGATCGGGTTATTCGGGTTTACAAGTACCCCTATTTTTTATAATAGTAATTTTGTATATGATAAGTTAAAATCTTTAAAAATCTCTCTTTTTTTTTTAATTTTTACAGTTAATTTAGATAACAATGTAAAAACATCAACTAAAATTTATAAACTACAATTTTATTCTAACAATTAGAATCTCAACTATACTAATAAAACATTTAGTACATTTAAAAAAAATATTATTTCTTTTCCCTACACAATTACTTAAAATAGCCCCTAAGAAAAAAAAATTAAAATGTTATTTCTTTCTCTTTTACAAATTGTTAGAGTTTCATTCAGGCATAGAGATTTCGACCTTTTATCTCTCTTCTTTTCCTTTAATTTAGATTGTCGTTTATCATTCAAATACGATTCTTTAACCCATTATAGCCTGCCTACTCTCTTTCACATTTGAACCTGTCTAGTCTCGTTTTTTTTTTGGAAGGCATGACGGCACCGAACCTCTCGAACGACTACCACCGAACACACGCACGCACGCCTCCCAGGCGGTATCGGGCATCCAACTGGGCAGCCCCCTAATCCGCCTTGTCCCGACCCTACTTACACTGTCTAGTCTCGTTTACGTACCAAAAAACAGTGTAAAAACGAATCAAACAAAACAGACTCAATATATCCTACTCAAAAACTAAAGGTAATGCAGGCAAACCCTGCCATTCATTAAACAAACAACATACTTCTTGTGGCATAAAATAACAACAAAATTCTATTGTTATTCCATACACAAATTGATGTGATTGAAAGATATTGCAAGAGCATGATGAATCAAGAACAAAAAGAAGGTATTCAAAAGAGGCCCTTCAAACCATTTTCTACACAACTTTAACATTGATGTACCTACCCAAGTTTGAATCCGGGGGTGAGCAACCAGGGGCCACTGAGTATTAATCCCAGGGGAGCATGCTTTAGCTCTCGGTAAAAATTACCAAGGATGTAGTCTGAGCACCTTATAAAAAAAACATTGATGTACCTATAATTGTATAAATTATACTCACAATTTCTAATCTACAACCTTCCTCGGTTTTTTCAAAAGAATCAACTTACAGCTACGATATTGGATTCGCAAATGCGACCGACTCGGGAAGAACAAATGATGCGCACAGCATCCATTTTCCTGGGGCGACAAGCCGAACTTTATGCATTTTTACTTCAAAAGCCACCTCTGATAAGGCAATTCTTATCCGCTGAATAAAACCACCAAGGAAAAAAGATAATAGTTAAAGCATTTCCAACAATTTCTTCGTAATTCAAGAAGCAAAAGTCAAAATCTCCGGGAAAATTTACATTCAACTTCTCCATTTTATGGATTTCAATTAATTATAGTATTAAAATATTAAATAATACAAAATAAGTACTCCATCCATTTAATTTTATTGGTAGGTTGAGGAGTCTTTTTTTGGAAAGACTAAAAAATAATTCTCTCTTCCTCCGTATAATATGGAGAATTCTCCAAATTCATAGATATTTTGGAGAAGCTGTTGAAGCAACAAAAAGGATCAAAATCACTCGTCCTAAATGCCACGTCATGGTCCTATACCACCAACAAAATTACGACACATCGGATTTTTATTTATTCTAAATCTGTTCAATTCAGGTTGACATGCTCTTTGATTATATGTCTATTCATGCGATTGGTGGACAAGAGTCGGACGTGATAATTTGGGACATGAGATTTTATCCCAAAAAAAACAAGCCTAAAAACTCCAAAATCTAATTTTCCTCCATTTGGAGTGAGTTGTTGGACATGCTCTTACCTCCTAAAGAATCCACAAATGAAAAAAGTTTATATGTAAATTGAAATATCAAACCTCATGAAAATCAAACTCTGGATCTTGAGCTTTTGAGAATCCATAAACATGAATCTTTGGCAACTTTAACTCCTCGTTCCTGTCGACATCTCTAAATATTCCCCTAAACGCATCTGGCATCAAAATCGACATAAAGATTGAGCAAAAAAGAAGAGAACTTTGATCCTAAGGTTAAAAAAAAGATGTGTCAGTTGTGGGTAATCTGAAGTTCAAACAAGTGACAAAAGGGGACTTTGTGAGACAAAAGAATGCATCAAAATAGGTGGAACAAAAATCAAGAAGTGAAGAAGATGGGACAAGATTGGTAAATTACCAAACTACCCATGTCAAATTAAAACCCTAAAACCTTCCACAATTCTTTCACCCACCCCAAGGATTACACAGAACAACCATGAAAGCAGTAAAGTGTTTGCTTTTTAAGAGGTGTTGAACTCTAAAGTTTTATCTCACTTATAATTGATAACAGGTGGTGTTGAAGTTTAAAAACAAAGTCATTTATGAAAGTCAACAAGAAACAGAAATGCAAAGAGGGACAGTCGAGCCCATACGTACCAAGATACTCAGCTGCATCCTTAGGCAGATTCATGACTACTTGTGTGATGGGTCGGGAACTTTGACTCTTAAAGATAGCATCAATGAATCTCCTCCCATCCATGTTAAAAACCTTGATTTCATGACAGGTATAAAGATGCTTAAATGCTTCAGAACAGAGAATGTAATCACCTCATATCTTGCAGCAAATGTGAAACAATTGGGCATTAAATGCATTACTCCCCCATGGCACAATGAATCAAAGAATTGACTTGTAATGCAGTTAAGAGGAAGTTATTAGAATATGTGTTCTTCCCTATAATGCCCTTAATTTTAAATAGGACATTGAGAAAAATACATGAATAACAGATCTGATAAACAGATTTGTTTAATTCCATCTTTTTTTGGCGGAAAGCAGTTCAAAGAATCTCAATTTATAGTACTGTTTATGCTGAAAATCAAAATAATTAGCAACATTAGATGGCCTGAAGGTAAGGGTAAATTAGTCATTTTATTCCACAAATTTGCTTTTTTAAATTGTCGTCCTTTCTCCTTAGCACGCACACAAAATGAAAATGTCTACACTTATGGTATGATGGAGGGGGTATTTGTTAATTGATATAAACTTGAATGGAAACCAAAGAAGAACCAAGTTCAAAGTCAAACCTCAATCTTTCTTTCAAGTTTGTTGAGCACGCAATTTCTTTCCAGATGGTCGATTGCATGAGGATTTAAATCATTTGCATACACATGCTTAACCTTTTTTGCTGCAGATATGGCTAAAGGACCAACCCCAGCAAAAACGTCACCTGTTGGCGGAAACTATCAGATTCCACAAAGACAAAGAAATATTGTCATGTTCATATAATCGTTCAAGAGAGCTCAACAAAAAAGAAGTACAAAAAAACCAGAACTTTTAGGAGTTCAAAGATTTAACATGACCGCTGCATATTTGAAGGTAGGGTTGGGTTCCAGTGAGAAGCGCGAAAAATGGGAAAGGGCAATTCAGGGGGGAGGGGGGGGGCATGAGATTAAAAGTGATCAATGGTTCAGATCCACTTCTCACGCTTCTCACATTAAACTCAACTTCTCACACGATCCTTCACCTTTGAAGGTAATACCAAGCATACTTTTACATATATAAGATCAAGAAAAATTAACTTACAAACAACGTCACTCCGTGTAAAAGAATTTACAAGTCTTTGCCTCTCTGTTGCAAGCTTTGAGCTCCAATACCTGCACAGAGTTCAAGAGTCGATAAACCAAACCAAACAAAACAAACCCAGTATGTTCCACCCGTAGGTGGGATGGGGTGGGATGTAGGCAAACCCGACCTCTACCCCAAAGAGTAGTGCAATGGTTTCCGTAAAGATCCTGAGCTTGTGCAACGTGTGCAAAAAGAAATGACAAAGCTTGGACAAAAAGAATTACAGAAATAGAAAAGAAAGAACTTGATGAAGAAAAAAGGCAGTGCTAAAATTCTAAAAAATGAAAATGCGTTAGGAATAAGCAACAATATTCAAACACATAGATAAAAATGAACAGACTAAACAAAACCAAAAAGATCAACCTCATAAATCAACAAAAAGATCTGTCAATGAACCAAGAGTAGTGCAATGGTTTCCTTTTTCTTCATTTTGAATAACAATGGAGTTACATTTGATACTAAAGATCTATGCTTGTAATCATCTATTCTTTCATTCTTTGAGTACTCAATATTGGGAATGCATTCCATTTTGTATTTTAACTTTCTCGTATTTTATTTATTCACCAGAAGAGGTTACAGTTTAACTTCACGTTATCGATTAGTAAGAAGCATCTCGATATGTGTGATTTTGGCAGAAGTCCGATCTCTGAATTGAGTATCTAGCTTTTGATTGATATTTTCCCATTAAAATAGATGGGAAGGTTTGTTGAGAATTATTACGACTACATGCTTCTATCACTCTGAATTACCACGAGGTTAGGTATAGTTTGTATTTGAAAAATGCCTTTCGTGTCTTAAAGAAAAGGTTTTAGGTGTTCTAGTGTCATTTCTCTCCTTAATCGTATTTGCTTTCTTAGTTTAACCAATACTCGGACCCGTGACCCGTCCTCTACCCCAAGGATAAAGTGGCTATTTCCTTGAAGGTGAGGAAAAGCGCACATCCACCTGTTTATTGTAGACCTCGGTAACCTATTTGCTACAGGTCCCTACACATAGCCTACAGCCCTACTCTTGCATTGCCAAGAACTCCCATCAAATGTCATGTCCTCATAAATGTCAAAGGCCAGCATGTCTATCCTCAGCTGCACATCCCACGTCCTCCTCGGCATTCCCCTCCTCACCCTCTCGACCATCACGCTTTCTACTCTCCTCACGGGTTCCCCCATGTCCAAATCACAACAGATTTCCTACCGTCAATTTGCTTTCTTAGTTTGATTCGTATATATTCCCTACAAATCATGTAGCTAACTCGTAATCTGATATTGGTTAATCACATTTATCGTCTCCCTATGGTCCTAACTCCTATGCTATTTTTTAAACATGTCAAACCTAATTTGACGCTCAAAACTATGAAACGACTATGGCAAAAAGAAAGTATTGCTCTCTAATATCTCTATCCAGCCCTCAAGAAAAAACAGTGGTGTGCATTGCTTCTTTAGATTAATTTAATGTCATGTATCAATCTCCAAATAAAAAGAAACTTTGAAGAATACATATAAATCCAGAAGATATACTAGAATTTAGAGAATGACACATCAGGGATGTTGTGTTCAGCAAAATAGGTTCCCACCTACACCAAATAAGACTTCGCCCCAATAATCATTAAGAAATGACACCATGGAACACCAATTGCTCCACCCTCAAGACCGCACATATGGTTTTGGACCCTCCACTAGTTATGAGTTTCCTAACATGGAAAACAAAATAGTAGAATGGAGAACCTATGTTGGTTCCACTACTAACCGCTTTACCCCCAACAAATGTAGTTTTCATCTTTGAAAAACTAGATTAAATATCGGAAAATGAAAATAGCATCACAAAGGTACTGACAGACGAATATAGATAAACAGAATCTCTAAAGTGTTCAAAATTCAAATTTATAATCTTGACTTTGTTAAAAACACCTGCACCACCTCTCATCCCCCCCCCCCCNTCAAATATCACCAAAGAGAAAATAAAAAGCAAAGTGGTACATTAGTTCACTGTTGCATGAATTAATGTAAAACACTAACAACACAAAGCTACATATTGAAGAACTTAGGAAGGAGTGCTGATCAATTTCCGGAAAGGAAACTTACACTGCTGCCAAATCAACATGAAAATGAATTCCATTCTCTACTATTCTTGTCACAAGAGAATGATTTCCAGCCAAAACTTCAAGCTGCATGGTTCTAAATTCGTTATCAATGGCATCAATCTTATTGACAACTGTTTGTATCTTTGGTCTGTTTTTGTCCAAAACAACCTGGCAACAAGCAGAAATGCTCGATAAATACTACGTTCTAAAAAAAGATCTCTCTTTAATGGCTTGATAGATAAGACTAAGCCAAATACCTTCGCTATAAGACTCTTATATGGAAGATGTTCATCCCTCAAGTTCAGGTGGATGATATGCCCGACAGTCTCAAAGGATGAAGGAACTATCATACCCTTTGGAAGCAAAGCCTCTAAGATCTGTAACATTCGCATAAACATATTGAAGATGTAAAAATGATTAATGAAACCACATGAAAACATAACAGCAAATAAGGAAGAAGTGAGGAAGCAAAATATAACCAGTTTGGAGTTTCTCTGGATGCAATAGATACCTCATTCATCTGCCAGTAATTGTAAAATAAAGTCAGCTTGCATCTCACAAGCTCAACTGGTGATCCCGTAAAGCATGCCTGAAGGAAACAGGAACCTTAGAAATACACTGAACAGAATAATCCAACTAGAGCTATCACCCACCAGCTGGCTAATAGCAATATGGCCATACCAAACTATTAATTTTTCATTACAAATACATATATATCAAATAATGAAAGACTGCACCGCCAACCCAGGCACATGTGCAGCCCGGGCAATGGTAGAGGACATCACAGCCCAAGGGGCATCAACCCGTAATCCAATTCTTGATTTAAGTTTCATGTTCTTTTCATATTTGATTTAAGATTTTGGTTGTTTCCAATTTGCTTATGTGCCTATCTAGGTTTCTCATTATTTTCTTTATGTTTGTGGTTTGATTTGTAACTCATTGTTTATAATATTACCAAGCTTGATGATGTCCACCCACTGTTTGATGAAATGCCACAAACGTGGCCTCTCTGATATTCTTGTTAGTTCAATTTATAATCCTGATAAACTGATTACATGCTTTGATTCTTGATCTTAAAAGCACTTACTTTCCTAGTTTTCTTTGTGTTTACGTGACATTTATCTTTTAGTGATGGTAATAACAAATTGAGCAATACATGATGGTTGGGGGCATTTTTTTAGTCTTATTTTACTTGTTTTCTCTATGCTTTTTTACATTGGGGGTAATTTTTATGCTTTCTGCCCATGGTAAGAAAAAAACCTCAGGACCGGCGCAGTGAAAGAGCAATTCATTCTCCAACCAAGAAACAAATCACATTGTGCACTAAGTTCTGCTCAATTGGTAGGACACCCAGAAGAGTCTTATCAACTTATTGTAGCATTTTTACATATAACCGTAAGCCCTATATAAAAGTCTATTAGGACATTTAGATTAACTTGGTGGCATCCTATACACCCAACTTTATTGCTGTGATGGTAAACAATGTGCTCAGATAACATATACCTCATCAGCAAATATGATGTTTTCCCCAATCATGAATACCTTAGGGTGACCACATCCACTACAAAATAGATATTCAAATGCATATAATAACTCACAAATATGATGTAACAAGTACCTTGATCGCCTCAGGCAATTCATCGACTGATTTATCGGCATGTCGATGATCCAAAAGCAACAACCTGGTTGATCCTTTCCATTTCCCTAATCTACATTCAGCCTCTCCAATTAATCCACTCAAATCCTCCTCGTCACTCCGACGATCATCAACGACCTCCTCTAATAAGTAACACTCGTTCGTCTTCTTCTCTCTAACTTCACTCGCCTCCTTTTTCTTCTTCCTCTTCGGCCTCGACAATTTGGCCAAATTCCTGAACTTTTCATAGCCTCTGGCATTGAAGGTCTTCACAAGCTTATCTCTATACAAAACCGGACTCAGTCGCTCCCCGTCTCCCTCAGCCTTCCCGTAGATCCTCCGATTCAAAGACTCCAAGGGCTCATCCTCACTCGAGTTGAAATACTTCTGCAATTGGCCGTCGATTTCGTCTCCAGGAACCCTAGCTATGTTCCGAACCCTAGGCCAGTTCAGCAGATGGCCACGGAGCTGGCTTTCGAGGGCGTAGCACCGGTCGGCGGAGACTCGTAGGGCGGAGACGTCGTAAACACGAGTGAAGCAGCTTTCATCGAACAGTGATAAACCGTCGTTATTGTCTTGATGTAGGGTTTTGAGGTGTGGAGATGGCTGGTGGCCTCTGGACAACGACGGCTCGTAAGGGAGGGTTTCGTTAAGGGAAACGGAGAGTGAAGCGGCGGCGGCGGTGACGACGGCGATGGGGCGGACGGAGACGGCGGTGGAGGAGGTGGAGAAGAAGGGATTGAGCGGAGGAGAGAGAGGGATCGGGAGAGAAGAAGACGATCGAAGGATGAATTTGGTGAACATCGATTTGGGAGTGAATTTTGCCGGGAAAATTCAGTTGCAGGGTTTGTAGGGTTTTGGGCTTCACATGGTTGAACTCGAAGCACAATATGTTCTAATCCCAACGGTAAACCACAAAAGGTGTTAATTGTGGGTTAAACAATATTAGGCTATGCGTACCGGCAAGGTGGGCTTGTCGGGCTTGTGGCCGGCGGGCGATGCCGTAGCTGGGCGGGCTCGGACTGCACCGGTTTCCCCATATCGTCTTAGCCGCTGTGTTGTGTGTGTAGTGTGTGTTATATTAATTAATTAAATAATTAAAAAGTGTAAGAGCTTGAAGGGTTCGGGTACTAAACAGAGAGGGTTCCAAAAGGGCTTATTATGGGTTTATGAAAAAGCTGATATGGCACAGTCACACAGATATGACAGTAGGCTCAGAGGGTTCGAAGTCCTATTGGCCTTATGAATAATTATTACAAAATAATTCGGACTGGTTGTTATAAACTACATCTAGTTGTGTGAATAAGTATCTATCATACAAGGGACCCACCTTTATATCATTCTCTTAGGCTATTGGTAGCATAATCTATCGAGCCCACAAGCCCACTCAGCCATGTCAGCTTTACCCACAAACCCATAAGAAGCCCACCGAACCCACTCTGTCAAGTACCACAACCCATCAAACCAAATACCTGATACATATATATATATATATATATATAGGGGTGGGTTCAAATGTAAACCACT
>LUCG01135112.1:0-28713 GCA_001633085.1 Carthamus tinctorius
TAATTTATATTTTATATGGGGTCTAAAGAAATTATCAAAAATGTATTATCTTATAATTTTAGTAAATTATTAATTTAGCACCCTACCCCGAGTCGGGACCGGCAAAAAATATTATCTTAGAGAGTTTATTAAATAATCGAGTATTAATTNCTTCTGTTTATTAATTTTCGACATGTTAATTTGTCCTTTGGCATACCAAAGCTTGTGTCGTAAACACTTCTAAACCTTCATAAAAATAGACCTTCAAATGAGCGATGCGAGTACCTTCCATTATAGCGTTACTTTTCGGCAGAAACATGATCGAGCATTGTGTGCCCACGTACTTTCCATGATCAAAATCCTATTGGTATTTTTCTTTGAAACCCACTACTAAAAAACTGTGTTTTACCGACGGTCGTTACCAATACCAACTGCTAAAGGCAGTCGGAAAATTCCGACTGCTTTCCGACGGTTCACCGACTGTTTCTTTTTTATATCTTTTTTAATTAGTCGTCAATAAACGTCGGTAAATGAAACCGTCGGAAAGCAGTAGCTAAAGGTCGTCGGAAAAACCGTCGGTAGCTTTTACCGACCATATTTTTAGCGACGCTTTGTTCTTCGGAAAACCGTAGGTAACTTATTTCCGACGGTATACCTACTGTTTCTAATTTTTTGAAGGGTGTCCGGGTCAAAGCCCGACTAATCCCTGGCAATTTTGAGGGCTAAACATGGTCCCACTTAAATGTCCTCAGGCATACGCACGGGAAGGCTCGAACTCGGTTAGGACGCTATGACACCCNTTAATCCTTTTATCTTTCAATTAAATTCATAATGGAGGGAAGGGAGACTTTTAAAGAAATTAATTAAACCATATATATCATGTTTTATTATGGGTATGCACTTTGTATTATTGGAAGCCATCAACACCACTTAAAGAGCTTTGTCTTTTTAATTAACAAGCCTTTACTGCAATTGTGCATTTGTGCTTCAATCCTGTGCATAAACAATTCAAGAAATTTCTGCAATTTTATAAGTTATCCATAAAAATATCCATCCTATATATGCGGGTGGGTATAGCTATAGCTTTCCTACCAAAATTAATTAAAGAGTTGATGATGATGATGATGATGATGATGATGATGATGATGATGATTGCCAACATACCATATCTCTTGATACATGTTTTCGACCTTTATAATCGTAGCTTTTGTAAGGGAAAAGGCGATCGGATAATGGTTGCTACCGTAAGCATTTGCAGTTATGAAAGATCAATATTCATTCTTCTTGAAAGGTGTCGCATTAGCTATTTTATATGACAGTATTTGAAAGTTTCCTATGAACACAAGTATCCTGTAAAAAGAGGATTTTAAATGACATTTCTCAAATGTGTCATATATAAGATAGCTAATATAACACTTTATTTCAAAACATCCTTAAAGAATTGTTAAAACGGTTAAAAGCATCATATAAACCTATTAATTCGCTTTTACATATGGTACTTTATAGTTTGGTCTATAAACTTATGTTTTATAAGGTATTCTACTTGGGCACTCAAACATCCTAAACACCTTATAAAGCCAATTTCATTGTCGGATTTAAATTTACATGACCAAATAATTATGTGTCCTATATATATAATTAAACATTGTTGCAATAAAAGTATAGGATGGCAAACTTTTAGAAACTTTTAAATAAAGTGTCTTGTTAACTTCTTTTTTTTATATAGTGTTTTTTAAGAAATGTCATCTAAATGCATCTTTTTATAAGATGTTTGTCTTTATAAGATACATTTCAAAATAATTTAATAGGTACTAATAGAGTGTTTTATAGGACGCTATTTATAAGACCAAACACAAAAGCGTCCTCTCTAAAAGCGTTGCAATAAGTTTATAGGATGCTTTTAGGCGTCGTAAAAAGTTTTTTAAGACATTTTTTTAAAAAGCGTCGTATTAGCTAATTTTATAGGATGCTTTCGAGAAGTGTCCTATAAACTTTATAGGACACTTCTCAAAAGCGTCCTATAAAGTTTAAAGGACACTTCTCAAAAGCATCCTATAAAGTTAGCTAATACGACGTTTTTTTTAAATGTCCTAAAAAACATGTTACTACGCCTAAAAGCGTCCTATAAACTTATTGCAACGCCTTTAAATATATAGGATGCTTTTATATTTGGTCCTATGAATTAACGTCCTATAAAACACTCTATTGGGACGCTTTTTTATTTTAGGCGTCCTATAAACTCAATTTTGTTGTAGTAAGTACGTATCGTTTTTTGCCGCATGCATGATTATTTAAAAGACACCGTAGCAAAAATTGCAACAACAACAATAGTCCGAAAACACATATTATGTTTCCAATTTTTTTTATTTTATTGTATTTTCGGACTATTGTTGTTGTTGCAATTTTTGCTATGGTGCGATCCACATATATCAATTGTCGCTATTCTGTAATCTAATATGAATTAAGTCGTTATTGTGTTAGATTACAATAGCGACAATTGGTATAGGTGGACGGTGGACCGACATTTTATGATCATTGCTTGGAAAATGATATTTGAAGATAAAAGTGCATAAATCAAAAGTAAAGTTGATAACCAAATTATTGCTGCTTCAATTTATTGGTCTACGTATGAGTGCATGAAACAACTTTATGTTTATTGCTGCTTCTTTGGTCTCGTATAAATGCAAAAAACAACTTTATATTTCTACCAATTAGTATATATATATATATATATATATGTTCTTCAATTTTGTAAAAAAAAAATAAAAAAATTGGAACGGAGTTCTTCAATTTCATAATTTTTTTTGGAACTGCGTTCAACTTTGCAATGCGTACATCTTAAAGAACAACTAGGGGTCCTTTACCAAACATTAAGGGATAAGCGATTACCGAGTAAGGATGGCAATGAAGGAGAATCTTACCTGTAAAAGGCATATATTAAATGAAGGTACAATTGTGACACTTACATAGTTAGCACTTACCTATGTTCTACAATGTATATATTCTACTAGGGCACTCTGACTTTCCGGATGCCTTATAAAGCCAATCTTGTTGTCGAGTTTAAATTCATACGATCAACCGCCCAAATATGTTTGTGTCCTATATATATAAACATTGTTGCAATAAAAGTAAGGATGATTTTTGGCAAACTTTTAGAAACTTCTAAAATAAAACGACGAGGCAAATGAATCAAGCCAATTAAGGTACTGCGAAGGTGATGACTCTTTTCATGTTAGCATTTCGTAAACGGATTTTTAATAGACAAATGTACAATGGATGTTTGAAAAAAATGTTTGACACATGCAAAGTCTTGAGGACTTCCGGACATTACAGATCGTCTGCAAAATGCAATATGGAGCATCCTAACATCTGAAAGGTTTCACGAACGCACCCGGAGCATTTTGGAGAAGTGGTAAGGTTGTGCCTCTATTGGTGGAGCACAATATGTCATGTTGGATAAACTCGAAAACCTTGATCTTGGAATTCAGTTTATATATGGATGCATGCTTTGGGTATGTGAAATAAATACACTCAGTGGTATTTTTTAGCCATAATTATCACAAAAATGTAAAGAGTAACATTGCATAAGGCCAAATTGCTATAATTATCACAAAAATGTAGAGAGTAACATTGCATATATAAGGGATTAAGGGCAGTTTGGTAGTGTAACACTCAAAGTAAGTAATACTAATAGTGTAGAAATTTTGTTTCAGCCAAGTTTGCAAAGATTTGAAAAGTTCAAGGGGATATTCTGCTAATTCCCGGAATTGGAATGGGAGGTTTTGGGGTTTTGGTGGTTTGGCAATTTTTGGGTCAACTTTGGAAAGATTATTTTGCCAGCCGTTTCCAAAGGGAAGAAAATACGATGAATTTTGGTAGTAAAAAACCAAACACTTATTTTTTATGATTAAAGGTTAGTGCATCATTTTGTATGATTCTTGAGTCATGCAGTGAGGATTAATGTTATCGTGAATTATTGCTAAAAGAATCGATGTAAGAGATGAGGAAACAAGCCTGATCAAGCCAAAAAATGCCAGTACCGATGTGAATGGCATGACAAGACCATCGACGAGCGGTATGGTGGTTCAGGACGAGCTGGTCGGGGTGGATCCTCGTAGCCCGCCGACCCATTGCTCTAGTGGACTACGCCTGACATTTAGCTTGGCTCATATATTGTTGCGTAGGGTCTTGAAGGGCTACTCTTGTATGAAAAATGAATTGTTTATATCAAATGAGGTCTAACAGATTAATTTTTATTTATGAATGATTTTTTCTTAGGATCAAAGACGTTACCACTAGGACAAAAAGAATTCCTTGTGTCAAAGTATATTGAGTACCTACTACCTAGTCGTCCCACATTTCGATTTAGGAAGATATTGGATCCCCGACCCAACAATCCCCCCCAAGCATATGTCGCACTTGCAAACCCTTCCCAAAAGTCAATACCACACACCATCCATTTGGCATTCCAACTGCACTCCATGGGATTTGAACCCGAAACCACGGCTCTAATACCAAGTGTTAGGATCAAATGGTTTAACCACTAGGACAAAAAGATTCCCTGGTGCCCAAGGCACCACCCTTAATCTTTATAGACCAAGTCATCGACCTCAACCTCGAGTCGAATGCCAGTCCTCGACCTATACCTTTTTCAGTATACTGATCTATAATGAAATCATATATTCACATATAGCATTATAGTTTTAGGATCAAAATCAACATCTTGCTCAATATCGCTTTCTAGATTTGGATTCATATTGCAAGAATACGAGATTTGATCAACGAAATATTAAGAATTAAATTTGATAACTTTGACAACCCAGAATTGTGATATATGATTGAGAAAGAAATCAATAATAGCAGGGTTGCAGGTTTCTACAGTGGAAAGACTAATGAAAAATATGACAGCAGAATGAGTGAGCTCTCAGAGTTCTACGATCTAAACAAGAACGGATTGATTTCTGCAAAGGAGTTGCACCACATCTTGAGTTAGTTGGGGGAAATGTTTATTAATTTCTATATTACCCTTCATTTAATAAAAAACTGATCATTTAATACAAGGGTTAAAATTACTTCTACACTTCTCATACATTTAACACTTTTCGAATAAACCTCTCCTCTATATATACACATGTGTGCACCATACAAATTACTTCTGCCTTATAATTAAGATTAACATCGGCATTTTTAATATGGAATCAGATTCGATTATTCACGACAAATAAAAAGGTTTGAATTAATTTATTTATTGAATTGTAACAACGACCATGTGTTTATTGAAAAGAAGATAATGTATTCCCGAGCCGTGTTCTTCATAAATGAAAACGAGTCCTATTTTTCAATCTATGATATTCCGCATAATTATCATATGGGTCAAAAAAAACTTTTTTTAATTTTTTAATTGTATAGAAAAAATAATTTTTATATAAAAATTAATGCCTTTTAAATATTATACATAGATGATAGTTTTAAAATTTTGAAAGAATATAAAGTTAACTTAAAGTTTGAAAGGATATGAAACTAATTTGGAAGAATATAGAGTTAACTAAAATGTTCTTTTTTTTGTTTTCCACAGGATGTTTTTTAATAATATCTTCACATTATTTATCTACCTTTTTATCATTATCATATATGTAATTTGAAATAGTTTTTGAATTCATATAGGATGAAAATAAGTAATATCTACATTCCCATGGAATATGAATAAATGTCCTAAGAAGAGATTGTAGCAGTTATCTATTTCAAAGTGGAAATGTCATAGATGATACTCGAAATTAGTGATTGTGTGATCTTAAAGCAAGTATCAAGAGTTTCTGGAAACTCTGATCTACAATCAAACTTTTAATCAGGTTGAAAAATTCTTGTTGTTGGGTAGAACCACCCGAATACGACAAGTGCGGAAGTGGAGAAGCCAGAAGTGGCTAAAAAAGTCGGAGGAAGAAAGTAGTTGGACCATGTATATAATTATATACAACCAAAATCTAACTTCCTGTGAGATTCAAAGACCAACTAATTGGGCCTAACTAGACCAATTAAATGAGATACAAGCCCATGAGTCAGGTAAGTGTAGAGTTGGCCAAATGTCTCGCTGGGACCGGGCCCGAGATCGTTTGGAGACATCGGTTATGGTTCGGTTACGATACTTCATCAAGAACAAGGCCCGACTTGGCTCAGCACTTAAAATTTATTGTTAAATGTGTAATTAAATACATTTTTATATGTATTTGATTGAAAAACGAAATATACTTATAAGTGTGTGTATTATAATAATAAATAGATTTTTAGTGCATTCAATTGACCAAATGAAATATTTTATAACAAAATGTATTCTTTCTACTGCATTTAATTGATCCAATTATAATAAAAACATATATGTCAGTGTATTTGATTGACGAAGTTCATAACTTTTATATTTTAAAGATCAATTTAAAAGAAAATTTAGCTCCAGCCTAGGACCGATTCTAATAACTGGGCCTTATAAGACTTAACCGGACCGAAGTATTTCAGTCAAAACCCAGCCATCTGGGACCAGTTATGACAAACACTGTTTGGAACCAAGACTGTTTTCGGTTTTTGGCCACCTTGGTTTATAACTATCAACCAATGATCTATTAAACATCATGTGTGTCCTATAAAATCAAGTTTATTATAATATTTAAGAGTTTTTAAACTTTTTGTTTCTTTCATTATTTTTTTATTATAAAAGGTTTGTGTATATCTATTGGGTATATATATAGAAAAAGGTTCAAACGAGAAACATAACTTTTTAAGAAAACGTGAGGAGCAATCTNGATTGCTCTTCGCTTTTTCTTAAATTGACATGCTTCTCGTATGAACCTCCCTCCCTCTCTCTCTTTCTCTCTCTCTCTATATATATATATATATTAAAGAAAACTACATACTAAACATAATTTAGAGATTAATGATTGATTAATTAAAAATTTATAAATCAATAGACGACAAAAAAAGCTAAGGTGAACAAGTGGCTGAAAGGGTGGCAACCGGCAAAGCATGTGCAAATGCCACCACAAATTTTACCAAATAAGTCTTCCATGCGTTTTCCGTCGGTTAAAATATACTCAAATACAACCAATGTTTTTTTGAAGAAAAAATACAACCAATGTTAGTTTTAATTTTGATTCAATACATTAAAAAAAAATTTAATTTTAGCTTTCAATTTTGTCTATAACTACTAAATATTGTATCTATTCATAGTATGAATATGAAGTTATATCAAAGCATTACTAGCCTAGTGGTCGGTAACATCCTTGGGAGGGACAGTGGATGTCATCCCTATCTATCTGGATTCGATTCATGAGGTGAGCATGTGGCGATATCCTGACCATGGGTCGGCTTTCGGGTAGGTCCATGGTCGTCGAGGATTAGTCGGGTGTACGTATGGATCCAGGATACCCCGTCGATTTCGTGTCAGGACGTATGCGTGAGTTATCTGCCGTTCAAAAAAAATTATGGAGTTATCAAGTTATATTTTAATTGTTGATCGATTATGTGGAAAAAAAATGTTACATCTAAAGCAATTATTGTTACTTATGTTAATAACCCGTTTATTAGGTACAATGAGCATGAAGTATGAAAAATTAAATTTTCTAATTCTAATTGAGGGGGAACATTTTAATTATATTGTATACAAACTAAGGGGCCGTTTACTAAACATTTACGTTGGTGAATGTTTGTCGGTTCAACTACCTTATTGGGTGAATATCGTAAGGATTAAGAATCTAATTACGATCAAGATTCTAATTATGTTAACCACAAGGGTGGTGGCGTACTGGCAAAAGATCTAGGGGGATGCGGACATGTGGTGGAATATCCCATCCATCCATGTTCGAGTCCGGACGTGCACACCTTGTGGCCAGACTTAGTCTCAGACGACCAAAACTTAATTTCCAAATTGCCAAGGATAGTACTATTGATCCTAAGACCATGTTATGGATACAATTAACAATGAAATAATATGTTAAAAATATGTTTACAAACATACTAGATCATGTTGACGTTTGGTGGGAATTCATGTTTACTTAATTCAAAAGACTAAAACGGATCAATACGATGATCAATAGCAGACCAATACAATAATCTAAAGTTGCTCCAAAACAATGATCGGCTATACCAAAAGTAACGCATGAGTAGGAACTTTTCCATAATGAAAAGAACCTTGAGAGAGCAACGCGCATAAATGGTCAACCTTTTTTTCCAGGGGAAAAATGCAACGTCACCCCATCACAAATTAAAAAAACCGCATGTCACTAACCCCCCCCCCCCCCCNGAATAAACAATAACTCATTTCTTATAAACTAATAACATGACCAAGTGAGTCATAGGAAATAAAGAAAACTAAAAAGATTGGAACATGCCATTTTTATTGAAAAATTGTCTAATCATTTTAACCATCTATTTTCCATCTCTTAGTCTTCTCTTTCAAAATCACCAAAAAATTGTTGGTCACAGTAGCAACTTAATAAAAGTTTTTAAGAAAAAATTCAACGACCAAAAAAATCCAATCTAATATCGTAGCATGTGGGCCGTGGCAATACTGAATAACAAGTTGCAAGACCCAATTTTCAAAACCAAAAAAAACCCTCAATCGACAAGTTATTGCTATGACATTTACAAAGGTAGCAATTTTTTAATTGTTGTGGAAAACAAATGTTTAAGAAACGAAAATATACAACTACAATGGTATAATTCTAGACAATTTCCATTTATATGATGAATCACCCCTACGTTATTATTATATATAGACATATAGATATAGTATTAAGTTCAAATGAGAAATGCTAAAAAAAAGTAGATAAGTGATCTCCACCACTCATCCGGTCAATAAAGGCGACTTTGACCGGTCACCCTCCTTGAATCGTCTCCATCCTCCGTGAATCGCGTCAATCCTCCGTGAATCGTATCCTCCGTGACCGGTCAAAGCCGCCTTTACTAGCCAGATGAGTGGTAGAGATCACTTCTCTGCCTTTCGTTTTTTTAGCACTTCTTATTTGATCCTTTCTCTTAGATGTAAATAAATAAATATAAAAATGAATTGACGATGCCACGTTGAATGGGTTCGGTTGTGTTTGTTGAACTTTCTGTTTTTATTTTGTTTTTTCAATTTTATTTAGGTGCCGCTTTTCCTCTTACTAACCTTCTTCAATGGAAACTCACCAAAACTCATAAAGTCAAACCCCCCTTCACCCTTAGCTACCTACTTTGACTTTTCTCTTCTCTACAGCTTTACTCCTAACAATTTTAGAGAGAGAGAGAGAAATATGTATGGAGTACATCCGGCAAACAATTCCGGCGACGCCGCCGGCGGTGAGGTCATCCGAACCTATCAGACCTGGAAAGGCAGCAACGTAAGTTCATAATTCATTCACTTCTTTTCTAATTTAGGGTTTCTTATCATGTTTTTGACTATATATATATGATGATCGTTGATTAGAGTTTAGAGTTTAGGTTTTTAAGATCGTTGATTTTGATTTGACGTGTTCTGATTTGGTGGTTTTTTTTAATACGAATACTGTGAATTCAACGTTTTGTGACTTTATTTAGTCGTTTTAGGTTCTAGCTTATTGGAATCTAGGGTTCCTTTTGGAGAAGTTGTTTACATGAAATTGAAGACTGTACATTAATGGATGAAATACGATAGATGTAAATTGAGACGCGTGAGGATGAAATTATGATTATTTGGGCCTCAAATCTCAATTTTGAAAAATATTTGTGCTGGTGTTATGCTTATTATTTTGAAAGGTGCTTATATTCCCTTCCTCAAGGGGGCATATTCTTTCGTTACTTGTAATATGGATAAGATATCATGTTTTGTTCACTTTGCCGATGTAAAATAAGAAAATGTTTTGGATTTTTCCTTCAGGTTAGAGTGATTTCAAAGTTTGAGATCACTAGTGCTTAACTGCTTATTAGTTATTACTTGGTGAATATTCCTTTGTTAAGAGTGAATCAGCAATTCACAACTTTGATGCTTGTAGCTACATGAAACGTGACTTTGTGCATCTTTCTCTATAATTTTGCTCTTTTTTTTACTGTGCAGATATTTTTCCTCGGTGGTAGAGTAATATTTGGACCAGATGTGCGATCGGTCTTCCTATCAATATTCCTAATAGTTGCTCCGGTTGCAGTTTTCTGTGTATTTGTTGCAAGGAAGTTGCTTGATGAATTTGCACATCATCTTGGAATATTGGTTATGGTCATAGCAATTGTATTCACGTCTTATGTAAGTTCTCTCGACTTGATAACAAATTCATTATTATCTTCCATTGACATGGAAATGCTGGATTTAATCTCTGCTCTGTTACTTTATGTTAACATAATATTTAGATGTTAGATAGATTGAGGATAGAATAACCTTGTAGTTAGAAACTGGGATATGGCGAAGCTACTAAGCTTAACTTGACCTTTGCTTGAACTTGGAAACTACACTTGAACTTGAGACACTCAAGTTTTGCCAGAACGGTTTATAACCTAGCCAACACTTTGAAAACCAAGCAATTTAACGTTCATGTTGGTAGCGACCATATTGATATAGAACCTTAGACAAGGATGTCCTAGCTATGATGATGTCTATAAGCTGTATGCCATAAAACAAATCTTTTTACTTTTTTGGGCAAAAATTATTGTATTCATAGAGGATCTCAAAAAGATGTAACTGAAGATACAATTGCGGGATGAAAGATGAATTTCAAATAGTGCAATAAACTAAGATATTACTGAAATTCAAACTTGCAAGGCCAACACACACTATAAGAGATGAGACGCTAAAATGAACGTGAAAGTTGCCATGAACAAAGAAATTTGCAAACGACTTGATCTACCACAGAACCAAAATTGAAGATATTGCAAACAAAACCAGAACTTATCCACCCAAATCAGACCCAAAATTCTTTAATAAGGATGATTTGGATTCACCCTAAATGAGAGAGAGAGAGAGAGAGAGAGAGAGAGATGACAGAAATTGTTATTCTTCATTCACAACCCTTCTGTATTACTAATTCACCTATTTATGCATCTCTTAAGAGACTTTGGCGGTCATTTCCAACTAACTCCTCACCTCTTATCAACTAAATGAGTAACAGTGAACCTGTTAAAACACTCAACAGACACAAGGTGAGGGCACACCACAACTACGAACACTAAACAGTCCTCAGTAGATGCCGCCAGTAACTCCCCGACATAGAAAACCCAAAAGATATGTTTTATCCCTGGAACTTTGAAATTCTTTAGCCACTGCACAAGGACCAGGAAACCATTTAGATGGTTAGGTACCATTGTAGACGATACACCAGTGGACAGTGGTAGGTGGTGCTTAGCCTTTCGGTGGATACCAATCATAGGCCATTGTGACCTAGGAGCAATCACAGTGAATCTTCTTCTTGTGTGGTTTACAGCTATCTGCCCCGCCCACAAGGGGGGGNGAAGCTGACTGGATCTGGGGATGTAAGCTTGGGAAGATCTTGGAGAAATCGAGGATTGGGAATTGGGATTTCCAAATCCAAGGATGTGATGACGTTTGAAGATGATGCCTGTGACATTAGATGGGAAAGTTTGTTTGAAAGGCGAAACTGGATAACTTGATACCATGGAGCTATGTAGGTTTACTTGAAAATTATGATCCCTTAGACTGTCAGCATTAATCCCTTTACCTGAGGATAAGATTAGAGTTGGGGTGGCTAAATGCACCCCTAACTAAACCCTCACACATGTTAACATCAAGACCTACTTTTTCAAGTTACATTGCATGAATTGACTTTATTTCGACGTTAAAGGGGGTGCAAATAGCATGAATTGACTCTATTTTGACATTTAAGGTGTGGCTCAATTCCCATTTCCCAAGAGAGTATTGAAAGATGGTCCCATCCCATATGAGCAGTTGTGTGAACGTTATAACAGCATGTCATATTTAAGCTAGTTGGGTAGGCTAAGGTGGAACCTAAAATTAATTATGTAGCTGTCAAACGCAGTACAGAACAAATAGAGCTCGATCGCTCAGGATTCCAGGAATTGTCTTCCTTCCAACTGTTATCTAAGCCCATCTCCCTTCCGAGGATGATCCCATCACTAACATTTCTCTTCATGACTTTGCTCATTTTAGTCTTTGATGATCTCATCTTATTAAGAACATGTATCCATTTTGTTTGCTTAATTTGTGCTCTTCTTTTAGTTACTTACCGAGTTATATCATCAGCAGAGCTTGACATCTATGCGATAGAGCTAGCTATTACACTTGATAATCTTTTATTGAATTAGCGAATGTACATTGATTGGCAGGTTGTAATCCTGCTTCTAATGACCTCCGGAAGGGACCCAGGAATAATTCCTCGCAATACACACCCTCCAGAACCAGAAGTTATGGATCAGAGCTTAGAAATTGGATCTAGCCAAACTCCACAGTTACGTTTACCTCGCATTAAAGAAGTAATGGTCAATGGGATGACGGTGAAGGTCAAATATTGTGATACTTGCATGCTATATAGACCTCCACGTTGTTCTCATTGTTCAATATGTGACAACTGTGTGGAACGATTTGATCATCACTGCCCGTGGGTTGGCCAGTGTATTGGACGGGTAAGAAACCTCATTCTTCCATTTTTTAAATCTTTTTTTCATGAAAATAACGGGTTTGTTAGAAACTTACATTTATGGTGATGTTTATTTTGGTGGGTGCAGCGTAACTACCGATTCTTTTTCATGTTTGTGTCGTCGGCAACTCTGCTTTGCATTTATGTGTTTGGGTTTTGTTGGGTGTATGTCATAAAGATCAAGAACAGTGAGGAGACATCCGTATGGGAGGCATTAATCAAGACCCCTGCTTCAATTGTGCTCATAATTTATACTTTCATATGTGTCTGGTTTGTTGGTGGCCTTACAGCTTTCCATCTTTATCTCATCAGCACAAACCAGGTCACTCACTAATCCTATTCTTTTCTTTTCTTTTCTTTTTGAAGTTTGAAATATTTATATACCGCAAATACTCCTGCACACTCCTCATATTTTCAAAAACAAATATAAAATGATTATTAAAAAAAACAAAGTATAAAGAGTATATATGTAAAAATGACATATTTCTTATTGTTTCTCTTTGGTTCACGAACATGAAAAATTGCTCCCTTTCCATTTCTTTCATTTCCTTTTATGCTATGTTCTCGAGTCCTTTTTTACGAAGGAAAGATAGGGAAGGGAAGGGAAGGATAGTAGGTTGGAAATAAAATTGTGTTCTTGAGTTTCTTATAAGAGGGAAAAGGAAAAGAAATATAATGGTGATAAAAAAGGAATCTCCAAATTATTGGAGGAAAGGGAAGGAAATTAATAATAACAATTAAAAATATTTATAAAACACTTGCCATTGTTTACAATCTGCTTTAAAACAAGTAAAGGGTATATTTACAAAGACAACATCTTTCATTTCCTTTCTCTTTGCTCAAGAACATGACAATCTATTGTAAAAAACACAACTAAGAAATTTTCTTTTCTTTTCATTCCCTTTTAACACAAATAAATCTTTTTCTTTTCTTTTCTTCTGAAATATGAGAAAGACAGTATTCATGAACCCTGTCTTTTAACATTTTGGTATCCCCTTTTCTTTATCTTGCAGTCTACCTATGAAAACTTCCGGTACAGGTACGACCGAACTGAAAACCCGTACAACCGAGGGGTTATCGAGAACTTCAAGGAGGTATTTTGGAACAGCATTCCGCCTTCCAAGAACAAATTCAGGGCAGTGGTGCAGAGAGAACCCGAAACCTTACCTCGAGCCACAGGTGGATTCATGAATTCAAACATAGAGAAAACCCCAAGCGACATAGAAATGGGAAATAGGAAGCCCACAGGTGATAATATCTCGGGTGGTAATGATCGACGCTCGAGTTGGGGTCGGAGAAGTGGAAGCTGGGAGTTACCAAGTGATATCGCTTCGCTTGCATCAGGTCTCGGAGACTCAAATCGGATAATTGGTGGAAGTAGTGACAGCTTGGGTCATCAAAATAGGCAATGACAATGTGGTATAAAAGACCAAAACCAAAAAAAAAAAAAAAAGTTACTTTGAGTGAGTGAATTTGTGTGCATAGAATGGGGGAATATAATTATAAGCAACCCCTTGTCTTTTTTCTGGCTTATGATATACATACTCCTCCTATATACATATGTGTGTGCCATTTGTTTCTTGAGTTGCTAGGATCATAAATCTTAGTGTACATAGTTTTTGGGCTCTTTCTTTCTCCATGTATCATATTACTTCTCTATTTTGTTTTTATATTTAATAGTAACTTCATCTCATTTTTCTAAATTTGTTTAATGCGAATAGGTTCAAAACCAGCAAAATTGGACAAACTAAGGGACCAATCACTTATAGGGTATACGCTTTTTTATGGGGTATTGTTGTTGGTCGTGAAACCGGATCGATGGTAACCGTCTATAAACTAAGAGTCATCACCATCATTTACCCGATAAGCCTCGTGATCGTTGTCTTTTCTCTTACCGAGTAAGATTCTCAATCCTTGTTATGTTCACTTAAACCAATAATTGCTGACCGAGATAAGTGTTTAGTAAACGACCCCTAAATTAAACCATCCACTGGTTTGGCTTTTGAGATTGCACAGATCGAGGTATGAGCCATTCTCTGTGAGTGTGTTCAAAGTAGCGTTGTGCACAGTTTGAGAGGCAACTCGATTCACTGGAATTGAACTTGCTTCCAGGAGTACCCGTGATGCACTTATCCCAGCATTCACTCGTCACCTTCGTTATCGCCTTATTCACCATCTCTCTTTCTTTTTCTTGCTGCACCAATTCCACATCAGGATCACATTTTAATCGAAACCTAATTACGATAAGAAGTAAAAAGAAAATGATTAGAGATAGAACACTTATAGCAATCACAGATATTAGATATGGGATCCAATTGGATTGCACACCAACGAAAGCGTTAGCCACTACCAAATCTTGTCCACAAAGATTATATGACGGTAAAACTCTACTGCCAAGGGTGAGGTACGCGAGTGAAAGAATTATGAAAGGTTTTAGCTTGGCGTGGGTAGTTTAGTAATTTATCTATCTTGTCTCGTCTTCTTTACTTTTGTTATACCTTAATTCTTGGAAGAAAAGAATTCCTATTTTTATCTCGCTCAATCCGTTCCTAGTCTACTTGACGGTTTAAACATGAGACAACAATAGGTGAAAGTGTGTTTTATCTATTCACCCTCGACATACACACAGATGTAGGCGAAAGTGTGAAACCATGAAAATATCATACCTCCTTACGGAATATTCTTAAAATAATAACTCTAACGATGACAATAGATATAGCAGAAGTGATGAATTATGTAAATAGTGTGCCTTCAATCAAATGTTTCTCGCCATTAGTGTTAGGAGGGACTTTTATTTACACACTTACGTCTTACCCGATAAGCGCTTATCGGTAACATTAAACACTATCGTCGACCATATCGGACAATATTTTAATCTCTCGAAACGGTATCGTATGCAACAATTTACCAGGTAAGATTCATGTCATCACTCTTGCCATGTAAGAAGTAAGATTCCAATTCTTGTCATGTACATCTCGTAAGGTAAATTCACCCGGTAAGCACTTACCGGGTGGTTACCACTAACGCTTGGATGGGAGGCCTATTAAGATTACAGTCTTAATTTGGGCTTAACAGCCAATAATCTCTTAAAACCTTTCATAATACAAACTCATTATAATTTCTTTTAAAGTTGTAAACACTCTTTAATTTTATACTTTTATATTTAGAACTTCTTTAAATAACTCATATTAACTGCAAAAATTTGAGAATGAATTCACACTGTCTCTTGATTCTGATGCAAAAAAACAAACGTGAATCACTATATCTATCAATCATTTGAATTCAAGCCAAACGTGAATCACATATCAAATTATTAAGAGTAAAGTTGAGTTTTGGTCCGTGAATATTTGTCAATTTCAACGAACATCATCGTTCCTAAACATCAAAAACTTGGATTTGGTCCCTCACATTCATAAAGTAGATGACATTTTATAACTGATTGTGAAACAATGAGAAATGGAATATCATTCGGATGTCGTTTTCTTGTAAGTTACTACTGCATGGATTGAAAGCGTTTGACTATCATGAGGCTCATGTCCATGTAACGGTGTGCGCAGTTTGAGAGGCAACTCGATTCACTGGAGCTGAACTTGCTTCCGGGAGTACTGGTGATGCACTTATCCCAGCATGCACTTGTCAGCTTCGCTATCATCTCATTCGCCATCGCTCTTTCTTTTTCTTGCTGCACCAATTCCAGATCAACATCAAACATTTTAATCAAATCCCAATTACAAATATTGCTAACTTGGGGTTGCACATATGATACAAATATTGCAAAATTAAAAGATAATGTTAGATATGGAATCCAATTTGGATTGTACGCCAAAGATGAAGCCCAGACACGTTAGCCACTACCAAATCTTGTCCACAAAGGTTATATGACGGTAGGCAGAGAGAACTGAACTAGCAAGAGTGAGGTAGTCGGGTGAAAGAATTCATAGCCACTACCTATCATGTCTCGTCTTCTTGATTTTTGTTTCACCTATTTTGGTGGGACAAAAAAGTTGCATTTTTGACTCACTTGGTCTGTTCCCAGTCCAATTGTCGGGGCAAAAACATGGGACAACAAGTTTTTTCTGTCATCTGGTGTCATGTCCCTTGTACCAAGCACATAGTGTGATAGTTCTATGTCTCATCCTTTTCTTCGAAAAACATAGATGCAAAACAAAGTGTTAAATCATGAAATGGTGTGCCTTTAATCTACTGTTTTGTGGCATTAATATTTAATATTACCGTATGTATAAAGTATGATTAGCAATCCTAACATATGAGACACGTATTGAACGATAAAGAAAGAGCCATAAACTAGGTACGCTAAAATTTATAATCCAAGCATCTCAATAAACAAATGCCACACATATATCATAAGCCAGAGAGTGATGCTTATGGAATACTATTAAAATACCACCCTCATTAGGAGTACCGTTATGCCTCATTATGGAATGCACACAGATGTAGGCAAAAGTGTGAAACCAAGGCCTTCAATGGAATACTGTCCAAAAATAACCCTAACAGTGGCAGAGATGTAGCATAAGTGTTGAATCATGTAAATAGTGTGCCTTTAAATCTATTGTTTCTAGCCATTAGTATTAATGTGTGTATGATTGGCAATCCTAAGTTCCTAACATAAAAAACACATATACAACAATATCAATTTATCCTTAACAAGGGTTGAGATCTCAAATTTCATTATGCTATCACTTAGTACCCTCTATGGGAACATAGGATTTACATAATTCAACAAAATGAGCATAGCTTGTAGAAGCCTTTATCCCAAACATCATCAGCTGCCAGATCAGCATAATCAAAGAAAGCTAATTGATTGCCTTCTCAATTTAACTACCAACTACCAAGATTGCAACAGCTCTTACATAACTAACCACCAAGCCTTCTCTAATAATCATAACTCTGAAGTCTGAATAAATGTTTTACATTGCAATAAGTGAATATAGAATAGGAAAAAACCATTAATGTATCCAGCTTGAATAAAGGCACGACTCAGAATAAAAGTAGTAATCCTTAACCAACTTAAGCAATGGGTAACCTCGATTTCAACGCTTGGAATCCCTAATTATAGCATAATGAAGGGGTTACACAAATTGATAAAATAAACGATGGCCAAAGCATCTTCATCATCTTCCTTTTCTCAGAATCTTTAACTGTAAGCTACCTAATGTTCTACGCAATCACAAATCGATACTAATCACACAAATCGATACTAAATCACCGAACCAATAATACCCCCAAATTTGTTAAAATACATCCGGATACAATTACACACGTAATACAAATTCAGAAGTAGAGAGCTTACATTGATCAACTGCTGTAATTGAGGATTGTTGAATGCTGAAGGATCCATGGAAGAAATCGAAGCTAGAAAACAACTTTGGTGACGAAAAGTATAAAAAACCCTAAAACCCTACAAATGAGGAAAGAAGAATGGTGGAAATATATATTATTAATAGTAAAAGAAATGGGCCTGAATAAAATGGAAGGCCCATTTTAGTTGATAGTTTCAATTTGGGCTTCAAAGCCCATAACATCTTAAAAACATTTAAATTTTTTAAATTTCTCTAAAGTGGTAAAAATCTTTAAATTTATGATATCAATATTTTTTGAACAATTCTATTCAATACAAAATTTTGAAAAAGAATTGAGACTGTTTTCAATGATGATTATGAAGTATTTATGAAATAATCTATATGTAACTTTTATTCAGTTTAATATTAAATTGAGTATTTATGAACAAGAGGGAGGTTCATACGAAAAGCATGTCAATTTAAGAAAAAACGAGGAGCAATCTCAGCCACACATCTTGGGTTACGGTGGACGTGATCACGGAGGATNTGCTCCTCGTTTTTTTTTTAAGTTATGTTTCTCGCATGAACCTTTCTCTTATGAACAATCTATATGAAGTATTTATGAACAATTTAATATTTAACAGCTAGTTAAAATAGAGTAAAAAAAGTTAAAGTCTCTATAAAAAATTGCTTCCGACTCCAACAACTATTCTATTATAGCAACTCTAAAATTGTTCCTATTGATTGG
The DNA here is from genome assembly GCA_001633085.1 of Carthamus tinctorius. Lineage (NCBI taxonomy): Eukaryota > Viridiplantae > Streptophyta > Magnoliopsida > Asterales > Asteraceae > Carthamus > Carthamus tinctorius. The sequence goes on from LUCG01135112.1 coordinate 18,630, forward strand.
AGTATTAAAACAATCAATTTCTCTCTCTTAAACATTTATCTTCAATTAATCCTATTGGTTGGAGCATTAAAATAATCATTTCTCTCACCATTTAGAGATTTCTATATATTTAGAGATTTTTGCAATCTTTCTCCACTTTTCTCTATTTTAGCATAGAGTATAGCATAGTTGTTGGAGCAATAAATGTGCTAAAAATCTAACTTTTTTCTATTTTGCCATAGTTATTAAAGATGCTCTTAGATAAATATTTATCAACATTTGGTTGGCTTTTTACAATCCAAAATGTCAAAAATGCTTGACTTATTGGACGAGAGAGATTTGGTTTCATAATTGATGGAAATTTACAAACTTTCAGGAATTTTATTTTTATTCATATGTAAGATGTGTAGTTTGTGAACATATCTATCATTTAAATTCAAGCCAAATGTAAATCAAGGATACCATTTCAAATTATTAACTAAAAAGACCTAATAAACTTGGCAATTGGTTATCGCTCGGGGGTTCATAGCGTCCTAATCGAGTTCGAGTCTTCCCGTGCACATGACTGGGGACATTTAAGTGGGGCCATATTTATCCCCAAAATTGCCGGGGATTAATCGGGCATTGGCCCAGACACCCTTCCAAAAAAAATCAGTAAACAAAACATAAGTTATTAACTTTAAACACTTTATCATGAAATTATGAAATATGCGGTGGTTATAGCGTAAATTGTTGTTCTGATCAAGTTTAATGAATCTCTCGATTGGGTGTTGTATTGCTCCCAAATTTCTTAAGTGAATCTTGTGACTAGTATTGCAATTCTCAGGTTTGTATATGAAATTCTATTTGGCCCGAAGCTGGTTTTTTGTCGCTTGTTTTCACGTTGGCTACAACGTAACTCATGCTTTTTTTCTATTCAAGATTCCAAAAGACAAGTTGTTTTGAGGGTTCAAAAGTTGTCTGTATCACCTTTGAGATCTCAAAAAGCATTAGTCTCGATGCTTCGTCATGGTGTGCATCTCTAGTTTGTCTTCCTCCGGGTTCAAGTCTTCAAGACTTCTAATTTTTCGTCTTCTCGGGTCTAGTTCTGGGTTGTTGTCCCAAAAGGTCTTTTTTGTGTTATGTTATTTACTTTGTGTTCTACTTATTCTGTATTATGCATAAAGTTGTTGTTTGAACTCTTCTCGTTTCTTGTTTATTAATATATTTAGACCAACTCCAATAGTTTTTTTCCAAATGAAATTTTATGGAATGTGAAGCTATATTCTTACTCTGGTTTATCATTCAAAACCTTTTCCACAGTAAACTCAAGAATCCGAATCGAAATCATATGATTAAAATCCATATTTCAGAAGCCACACTTTTCTTCTACGTAAATGTTCGACATCATAGTATAACACCCCAATCTTTTTTTTCGGTGTAGTTTTTGGTCACTTTTTTTTCGTTTTTCATGGTTAAAAATGTTATGAGAATATTTATATGAATGAGGATAAGTTTTTTTTTAACGGCAGATAACTCACGCACACGTCCCGACACGAAGTCGACAAGGTATCCGGGATCCATACGGGCACCCGACTAATCCTCAGCGAGCATGGACCGACCTGAAAGCCGACCCATGGTCAGGGTATCGCCACATACTCACCCCATGAATCGAACCCAGATAGATAGGGATGCTATCTACTGTTCCTCCCAAGGATGTTATCGATCACTAGGTTACTAAATGCATAGGATGAGGATAAGGTATGTGTGACATGTGTATACAGAACATTTATTGCAATATCTGTCATTTTCTGTGAGATATGGCATGTGACATTAATAAACTCTTAGGTCAAGAATAATTTTATACACATCGTCTTAAAATAAAATAAATTTTAAATATTCTAAATTATGTAAAAAACATATAAAAATTCTCAAACAAATCATATGAAAATCCGAAATAATAGCAACACTGTTTTAAAAATAGCAAATATGTTACCTTTTCTATAAAACGAGGGGGTTTTGCCCGCGCTGTGGGAAATTGTGTTAATATTGTAAAGGCTCGTTGTTATGAACAATATTTTAGAAGAAGTTATCTATTAAGAGCCTGGGCTTCGTGCCGGGTTTTAAACTGTGATAGATTTGATCGTAAGTAGTAACATGGAATTATATGAAACATAAAGTTTGTACAAATGTTGTCATACGAAAGGTTTAATAAAATAAATGAAAAGATTTAAGAAATCAAGAGATCAAAAAATTTAATTTTAGGAGATATTAATAATACTAACAATTACCAGGAAGCCAAAAGTAGGCACCGACACTTTAACATATTTCAGCCAATATACGATATATGACTAAAACGTAAAATAAAATATAGAAAACTAAAAGATATAAAGTGAATAACTATTATAAGTTTAAGGGGCTAAAATATAATTTCTCCAAATGTCGGTAGCTACTGTTCATGAACAGAGTTTTGGCTTCATATAATCGTACTATATATAGTATATAATAAAATAATTACATCAAAAAATATTCAATATTAAGCTCATTTCGAACGTACCGACGGTACGATTATAATAGCATAATTTGTTAAAATTAAAACGTATTTTTTCAATATGTTCCAACCGATATACGATATATGAGTAAAACATTAAATAAAATATAGAAAACTAAAAATATAAAATGAATAAATATTATAAGTCTAGGGGTTAAAATGTAGTTTGTACAAATGTCATGGTTTCATATATTTTCTTACTATATAAACTATATAACTTAATGAATTGATGAATAAACAGTTACTGTAGTTTATAAAAATTTAGAATTCCATTACAAAACAAAATAAAACTATAGTTATCAAGGCATATTATAGTTAGAAGTATGAATTATCAGATATAAAACCATTAACTAAAAATATTTACATAGGTAAGAACCAATGTCTATATACTTCAAATGACCAGCCACAAATCTTTCTTGATTGAATTTATTTGCAATGTTCAATTTTAGTTTTATTTGAATAATGGTTGCTATAAAAATACTGAAACTATAAAAAGAAAACAAAAAACAGACGAATCTTTGTACAAATTTTGGGAGGATTGATTGTACATTCAAAACTTGAAGGAAGAATTGCATTCAAGAAGCTATGGGACAGCAAAAGGAATGTCGAAATATATCTAATAACAAAAAATATTAACTTAAAATTCCATTTATATATCTACCTTCGATTGCGAAGAACCGCTTCTTTACTTTTGAATCTAAGATCCATCGATAGACTGATAGATGTCGGAAGGAAGGCGCGGATGAACTTACGAGATGACACTGTACGGGATCGTTCCCTTCGATTCTTTCTCCTCGAAGGCCCGCCGGTGGTCCCGCCTTCTTTCACCGATCTTGAAGAATTCGAGTCGAAAATCGAGGAGCTATATGAAGCGTCGTCCGCCGCACTGAAAGAAACCGGACCCCCATTTTGTGACGGATCAAGAGGGTGTCCGACGGCGGCATCTCGGTGGGGAGGTGGAAATTTCTCGCTCTTGCTTTTCGCGTTTGCTTGGGTTACAACTCTCCATCTCTGAAGATGAAAAACAAGAAAACAGGATTTCAGTAATTTACTCTGCAAAAGATCCCTTGAAGAGAGAATGAAGGTTCCAACTTCTTATATTGAGGAGAAATGGTCTAAGGCTAACAGATGTGAGACTCTAACACGCCTCTTACAACAGAGGCTATACAGGCACAGATTGTTCTAGTCTTCTAGAGAGGGGCTTAGGGTTAGACAAGTACAGATTTCCCCAGGGTATAGATTCCTAAAAATGGTAGACCTTGGCTCTGATATCATGTGAGAATACGTGGGACCCAATTAGATTACTTTTCAAAAAAGTGAGAAGAGAGGTTCCAACATATACTAAAGTACTTCTCTAAAAGGCTATATGGTTGGTTTTCCATTAAGTCCTATACATAGATAAAGTTGTATGTGTGGATTAATCTGTCCAAAGTAGAAGGTCTAAAGGGCTGTTTGGTTGGTTTTCCATTAAGTCCTGTATAAATAAAGTTGTATGTGTGGATTAATTTGTCTATATAGACCGGGAAGATTTTGTTTGGGAGAGTTTTCTCATAGATGAAAGAAACGTGTTCTTTTCAATTGGGAGGGACAGGTTTTGAAAAACTTGGCTTTCTACATAAAGCTCCCCCCCTAAAAGCTTACTGAATAAGCCACCCCTATACCATTAAGCCACAACCAAAAAGTGATGTATAACTGAGAGAATAAGTTGCGAGTCTCATTGCTAATTAAGCTGCTAACAAATATGCGTCAAGTCTAGCTGATGTGGGACTGTAACAAAAGTAAAATTGCTCAAGAGAAAAAGGAGGCAGAAAGAGAATATTCAACTTACATCTAAGTTCCCTTGGATCTCGGCATTGGCTTCAGGAGCTGGAACTGCCCGGCCAACCCGATCACGGGTTCTTGTCTTTTTGTTTCCATCAACAGCATGAGATTTCCCATTTAAACCTCTTTGCCTAAGGAGAAACAACAACTCAATTTGCATCAACATATAAGCTAAACACAAAAAAGGGTATGTGGAGGTGGGTTCTGGGAAGGGTAAAAAAAGAAAAAGAGAAAAGAACATAATAACCTTCGGGCTTCTTCATCCCTCAATTTGACATCCAATTCTTTGCTAGGGGGATATTTTGGTAATTCAGATGGCTCGCAAGCATATGGTTCAGTCGTGAAGAACTGCATACACAGGGAACACAAGATTTAATAATCAGCCAATTCAGCAACCTTTTGTTCCGTTCATTCATTAAAAGAAGTATCAAGTGATGTTCTGATGAAGTGATGATAGAGATAATAAGTCTACATTGAAAGGAAGCAGGAGCCAGAATCCTAAAAAACAAAAGAATTTTGTTTATAGATTCTATAATCACAAAATAAACACGTCGTGGTTCTGCATTCATTAAAACAGAATATGCAAAACTCAAAAAGAGACACTATTATGCTTTTATTTATGATTCATCATTATCAGGCGACGGTAATTATAGCCAGTAATGATCAATTGCTACAATGTGAACACTTCAGAAAGCTAAAAGTGGTAGATTTGAACTTCGTCTTCCGCTCTCTTAAAGATCAAAGTATAGAAATTTTATAACTGATTGGTCCAAAATAAAAGTGTATATCACAGGAATTTGACTATTAATTGTGAAAGAGAATAACCTACCTCACTGTTCAGAGATGCAACAGCAGTACCACGCTCATCGGGATCAATTGAAAGAAGACTCTCTAATAAAGGAAGGGAAGAAGGTGGAAAATCTTTGAAAGTTTCTGCTGTACAACGCTTGTATGGCTGTTGTGGCTTAAACAGAGTGGCATTTGGCAAACGGGATCTCTTCCAATATTCTTCTGATGGAGAACCACACAACTTGAATATCTTGTGTAGTTGTTCAACCTAATGTTTAAACGAAATTCAAATATTAGTATATCATACAAAACCTATTAGAGCATCCAAATTGTGATGTTGTCACTAGTTAACTCGTGCACTCCTTAATTGGATATTTTATGCCAACATTACCTTCCGTGCTTGTTATTATCTCCAAAAAACCAGAAAGTATATATGAAAATATGAAAGTATAGTGCACTTAATACAAAGTATGGTCTTCATACATTATATCCAGCAAAAATGAAAAATTTTGGTAATAATCAACTTCGGTTAAAGATCAAAGGTTCCTGTAATTGTGTGGGGAGAGTTCAAAGGAGAACCATAAACATTTTGTGAACCTTGAATGTGGTAATTTTTTGGCTTAACAAGTCTGTGAAAAGTTATTGACTGTATTATGAACATAGAGTACAATTTCTCGAAATCAATCTGTAAATATGTGGCAACTATTGTGTCTGAAAAGATGATGCATAAATCCAATCAAAGTAAAAAGGTTTTCTACCTCTGTCCGTCCTGGCATTATTGGTTTCCCAGCAAGAAGCTCCGCCAAAATGCAGCCAGCACTCCACAGGTCAACACCAACACCATAATAAGTGGCACCGAGAAGAAGTTCTGGAGGTCGGTACCAGAGCGTAACAACACGGCTAGTCATTGGTTGCTTATGTTGTGGATCATAAAAAGAGGCTAATCCAAAATCAGCTATCTTAAGAATCCCATCATTGTCAATCAGCAAGTTGGATCCCTTGATATCTCGGTGTAGTACACCATTCTCATGGCAATGCTCAAGCCCAGAAAGTAATTGTTTGATGAAGCACTTAATCTGCACAAATGTAGGATATTAAAAAGAAAAACCCCAGTGAGAGAAAAAGGAGTCACTTTTCATATTTTCTGGGTGAGAAGATGGTGAAGGGTTATGTTCTTCAAAAGATTCAAAAAGACAAATTCTGGAATCAGCATCTTTTTCTGCCAATTTGAGTAGCCAAATAGAACTCCAAATCCGTGTTTTCTGTGTGATATATCAGTTTCATTTATAAAGACACGAGAAAAAAATTGTGATAATATGGGGGAACTCCTTTTGAATTACTCTCCAAAAGAACCCTTGAGAAGAGAAGGAACGTTCCAACATACATTGAGAACAAACAATCCAAGTCTAGCTGATTTGTGACACTATACTAACACGCCATCTCTGATGAAGGCTAGACAGGGAGGGGCACAGACTATCCCCAAGCATGGAGAGTGGGCTAGACGAGTAAGGGAGCTACACCTCGGCTCGGATACCATGTTAGAATATGTGGAACCCTGTAAAACTACCCTCCAAAAGAGCCCTTGAGGTGAGAAGGAAGGTTTCAACATATATTGAGGAGAAATGGTCCAAGTCTAGCCGATGTTGGACTCTAACAAAATTGATGACAGAGATATGATGCATGTTCCAGTAAAACCTCATCTCTCGAACTTCCAAAAGCAGTGTATACTTCAAGACATGGATCAGCTCTAGTTTTGCAGCCGTATGTCTCTCTTGTAGCTTATAACTTGAAACTAGCTTTTCATAGAAAGAAGGTCCCCAACTTTTTGACAAATTTCATATTTGCAACCACTTCATCATCGATATGTTTCAGTTCGATGCTTACTCTGAATAACAATTTCTCCAGAGACTCACCTCAGCAGGATAGAATTTACCACACACGATACAAAAAATATCATTTATGAAAGTTAAGCATAGATTCTTCACCAGTTCAGCATCACTTCTAGAAAATTTCTTTGCTGTTCGGTATTAGTAAATAGCCTTACCCGAGTAGGTGACGCTGTTATATATCTGCTAGATGCATCCACAGAAGATATTTTGAGGGTTGACTTATAAATATGCCACAGAAAACATCAATAGGACAACCTGATGTCATCTAAGAGGTGACATTTCACAAAACATCTTACAACCAATAAGTCTCTGTAGTGTCCTAAAGAGGAAAGTTTTACTTGTCCTTACCAATAGTATTGCATAATGTTGGGGCATATAACTTTCCAAGGTCAACAGCAATGCAATATAAGATCTAAAAGATCGTTAAAGAACATTTAACAGTAGCATAAAGCATTAGAGCTTATAAGCAAAATAAAATATCATTAGACAACCATGGCATGGACCCAAATACCCAACGCCAAACAAAGCTCAAGCAAAATCATAGGGAGGCATAGTAGACCAAATTATAAGAGATACACAACCACATAAACCACAACCAATAGAACTTGTATAGCTTTGACATCTTAGCAAAGCTGCAACCTCTTAATCCACATTTGATGACAAACTTCTGCTGATTATAAGCAACAAACACAATTTTTAACATCTGAACCACAAATTAAGTCCACAAGTAACAGAAAGAGGTTTGTATTCATGTTATTATAAGCAACATACACATTTTTTAACATCTGGATCTTGGAAGTTACCTGAGGCTCTGTAAATTTGACACCTTGAACAGCAGCAAGACCTGAAAGATCATGCTCCATGTATTCAAATACAAGATAAAGACTGCAAGACATTCTCGATGTAACCAATCCTTCAAGCTTTATAATATTGGGATGATTAAGCTTTTTCAAGATAATAATCTCTCTTGCCATGAACTTCACACTCTCCGGCTCTAAATTATCAAACCTAACCTTCTTCAAAGCAACTATCTTCCCTGTTATCAAATCCCTAGCTTTATATACATTGCTATACGTCCCTTGCCCAATCTGATCACCAAACAACAACAATTTCAAAATCAATTGAGCACAATAAAATCAATCCACAATTGATGCACAGAAAACAAATCCTTTCACATCGAGATTCACGAGTTCAGTTTCACCTCACCTTAGCGAGCTTCTCGAAGGTATTAGCACGGCGAGGCGTCCAATCCTTGATAGCATCACCGGCGACGGCGGAGAGCCACGTCGGCCATCCCTGAGCGGTCTTCAGGCTATACTCCGGCCTCGACCTACGCCGGTCAGGCGCCCTAACTTCGCTTCCGCCTTGCCGGATCCTCCCAACAACTCCTCCGTCCTTTTTACCATCCCTGGCCTCATCCACCGGCACCTGCTCCACAACGTTTTCTCCAGGTCGCGTGGCGGTAGACTCCTCCACCACGCTCCGGCGACGTGCGGTTGACTTTGACCGGCGATCTGGAGTTGCTCTCTTACCGAGCACACACCCCATCGCTCAACCTAGTTTGCCATTAAACTATAGAAACAGGTACCTGTCGTCTGCAAAACCACCAGCGGTTAGGTATTGCATTAAATTGTGAAGAATTCCGAATTCCGATGGCGGTTGGTGGTGGTTTCCGGTGGCGGTGAGTACAAGCTGCACTGAAACTCTGTGTTGGCTAAATTTGCAGAGAGAGAGAGAGAGAGAGAGAGAGTATAAAAAGGAAGTCAGTTTTTTTAGAGTCTTTTAGATTTGGATTTCGATTCGAGTTGTTTATATCAACCACTTTTCAGCCATAACTTTACTCAATAATTTCCTTTTTACCATTCCATATTAATATTCTAGTCAACTTTTTGACCTCATTATATTCTAGATTTCAGTCTTTTAAACCATTTGAACCTTAAATTGTTAGAAAACTAAAATAACAAATATTATAGAAGGGAACTTCAAGGGAAGGCCTAAAAAAACGAAAAATAAAGCAACATCCTTGGAGTCCTCCGTTTGGAGCGTGTGTATGGGTAATTTGAGTTCTTTTTGGATTTTTATGCACACGTGCATCATGCATCTATGCATATGCACGTGTGCACGTTACGAAGTTACCCGTATGCACTTGTAGGGCTACGAGGTTGTTCGTCGGTTTTTCATTTATTTGAGGTTTTTTCCTTAGACTAATATATAGCTGGTTTAAGACAAGAATAATGACTAAATAAGATAACAAGATTACAATTAGATGATATGTGATTTTATATTAAACTCAGGTGTAAATCACGATATAAGTTGCGGGACAAGTCATTTGCACACCCTTGTATTGACTATGATATTAAATCATAGTCATTATGTTACGATTAGATTACAGTTAGATGATATATGATTTTATATTAAACTCAGGTGTAAATCACGATATAAGTTACAGGCTAGGTCGTTTGCATGCCCTTGTATTGACTATGATCCGTGATCATATATAATTTCACCGTCAAGTCACATTTGATTTTTTAGTATTTTCATGTTTACTAACAAGTTCATTTGATATGTATATGAAATGGGATTTATGGGTTTTTATGAGTTACAAGTTACAAAATATCATTAATTTTCATTAAAAAATTTAGTTGGATTTGAAGCTATTAAGAGAGAATGTTGTTTTTGAGATGTAATATTTGGATGAGATTTTCCTTTTAAGTAAGATGATGTTTTTTTTAATATAAAATATATCATTGTTTAAAGATATTAAATTGGATTGGAAGTAAACAACAAAGTATAATTATGTATGAAGAGATTGGGGTTTTAATTAGATCCGACACAACATGTTACTTTCTTCTTCATGATTCACATATTATTATTATTATTATTACAATTATCATGAAATTAATCATTTTAATATTGAGTTATGCATATCTTTTTAGTTTTAATGTATATATTGTCTAATCATTTATTATTGCGTGCCTCATTTTAGAAAAAAAAAAAAACATTTATTATTTTTTGAAGGCTATGTTTGGATGGACTAGCTTATAAGCTAGCTGGTAGCTGATAAGCTAGCTGATAG
>LUCG01135121.1:0-20756 GCA_001633085.1 Carthamus tinctorius
AACCAGCCATCCCTGGGTACTTTACCGAGCTTGAGTTCAACACGATGCTCTTCAGCCTCTCTCATCAGGTGGCTATTCTTGAAGACAAGGTACGTCCTCGGGATGCCCAGCTAGAGATTGCGCAGGCCCGTATTTGGGAGCTTGAGGCGACTTGCTGATCTGAGTCTCAGCTTCCGAAACTGAGGCATGATGATCCCGATGACTCGGATCTTCATGAGGGGGAGGAGCGCACCGCAGCTAAGAGACTCAGAATCGATCTCGNATCATCAGTGCCCACGTCGACCATCGAACCAGCTCACTCGGAATCTACTCCGGGTGACATAGGGGAACAGCCCCTCGACGTCCAGTAGCTGGCGGTCTTTCACACGCCCATCGAGGACTTTTTCCTAGAAGACAACCACGCCGAGACTCCCGCCTGTGAAGTGATCGATATAGTTTCTCGTGATCCGAACGTGGTATGGCCCGACATCAGTGAGAAAGCCAGATGGATTCTTCATCAGCTTGCCGGTAGCCTTCTCTTCACACAGCCGAGTCAGGAGGACATCACTGAGGCCGATTTTGATCAGCTCGCTCAGCCAGATCCAGACTCTGCACAAGCCGTCCAGCCGATCATTGCGCCCAACTGGGACCACACGGTTACCTTCCATCCCTTCCTGGAGGAGTCCTTCTCACATATCTTCCAATAGGAACGAGTGCATGAGTGGACACCAGTCGTCAGGTTCGGGGTTACGCACCTACAGACGCTTCGCCGTCAGACCGAGTATATTCATGGACGGAAGATCAGTTGGAGCACGAAAGGAAGAGAGAGGGTGGTGAGACGCCTAGTGAAGGTCAAAGGTGTACGACCTTACAGGCTCTCAGCCGATTCATTCTGTGAGTTCCACGTCCTGAAGTACGGGAAGCCCAGTCGACTCGAGCTTGAAGAATGGTCCTTCAAAGAGGCTGATCATGACAGTATAGATCTTGAAGATATTCTCAGACTTATCAAATATCTTCAGGGTCCTATCTGGAGACCTCAAGGCTACATCAATGGCTTAGAAGCTCTAAAACGCTACGCTCATCATGCCATCAACTACACACGCGTTACTGACTATTAGATGGCGATTGAGAGCCGACAGCCGAAGGTGAATATTCTGCGCCCGAATCTCACATACAGAGACATCCACCAGTATCCCCTTTACTACCCGATCGCCGGAAAGGATGAAGGCATTATCTACTTGAACCGAAAGGGTGAGAGAAGATACATGCGCTTAAGGGAACTTGCCTACTTCTGCGATGGCACGCTACTCTATGTGCATAACGGTGTACGACATCGCCAGGCAAGGAAGGAATACCCGGAGTCAAAGTACAAAGAAGGTAGGGAAAGGGTTGAATGGGCTATAGAAGAGATAGAGTCGAAGCTGAAGGCACGCCTAGCTGTAAGGCGTGTGGAGAAGGCCTTGCAACTGAGGAGGAGATCGATGGCAACCTGCGAAGAGTATCTTCAGTTGTCTTCGTGGGAGCCGCTACTTCAGAGATAGCCGCCCTTCTGACTTCTCTACAAAGGGGGAGATTGTTAGATCCAGATTTATATTGTATAGAAGTCAGAAGGACCTTATTGTAACTTTCTATTTTTATTATCTAAATATGTAACTTGTAATAGTTTAGTTCCACTTTTGCTCTTTTGTAAACCCCAAGGGGGTATTGTGTAACCTTCCCAGTATATAAGGGAAGAAGATATTTTATTTCAGTAAGATTTTCAGAAGTTCATTTCAGAAGGTGTAAAAGAAATATCTCTCTCTCTGAAGTGTGTTTGGTAAACTTTCATCTGTTCTTGAGCATTTGATCTCGTATCTGTTTATTGATGTTGTTTACCATTCTTATCTGTTGATCTTCGCATTCTACACATCTTTCTCATCATTGTGGACTCACAAGATGCCAGACAGAGTGTGAAGCCATAGAGGAGGAATCATCAGAAGAAGAACCAATTTACTGCTTTCCCTAAGTTTTGTAGTCCTAGCCATGTAGGTTTAGGCTATAAACCACCAGTTCATACTTTTCATGTTAAGAAAGTTGTTAATTCGAGTACTTGTTTAAACAATACCAGAAGTAATTTTTGTAACAAGATGACTTCGTTGTTTAACAATTTTTATTATTTTGGTGTGCTTGGTTCTTATGATTCTAATGCTAACAATGTCCGTCCTCGGAAAATCATGGGAAAGAAGAAGAAAAAGAAGTTGAATACTTCTCGTTCACTAAGCCTAAGGAGAAATCTAAAAAGGAGACTTTACCGACTGTTTCAGGTGTTACTAACCTCAAGGAACCCAATTGGCAATGGGTCCCTAAACAAACTTGATTTGTTTGTAGGTCAGTCATATGTGGTACTTTGATTCTAGCGCATACAGACACGTGACTGGAGTGAGAGACTTCCTTTTTGACTATGTTGAGAAGAAAGAAGGATACATCAAGCTTGCTGACAAATCAAAGTAGAAGATACGGGGATATGGGAGCATCACCAACGGAAATTTCATTATCAAGAATATGTGCTACGTTGAGGGTTTGAACTACAATCTATTTAGCTCTAGTCAATTCTGTGACAGTGGCTATTTAGTTCTTCAGTTTGTTTTGGGGAGCACGGTGATGGATGAAGATGGAAATGAAATTCTTCGAGCCAAGAGAAATGGTCACTTATATACCACCGTGTTCATACCCATCCTTCAGACGTCCATCGGAATCTGTCTGCTCGGTAAAGCTTCAGAAGATGACAGCTGGTTGTGGCATAGAAGACTGTCTCATTAGAATGTCAAGGACATGAACAAGTTAGTCTCAAAATGCCTGGTCTGTGGATTACCGGAGTTGCGCCTCTCCAAAAATACCTTGTGTCCCGCTTGTGAATAAGGGAAAATGAAGAGAAGCTCACATCCTCCAAAAGTCGATACAAACTGTCAAAATCCACTTGACATGATGCACATGGATCATTATGGGCCTATGAGAGTCGAAATTCTAGGTCGGAAGAAGTATATACTAGTACTTGTCGACGAATTCTCTCGATACACAAGGCTTGAATTCCTAAGAGCCAAGTCAGAAGCTGTTGATCTAATCACTGCCTTCATAAAGCGGATCCAAATACTGCTAGGTCGCAATGTGAAGAAGTTGAGAAGTGACAATAGTACGGAGTTTCGGAATGCAAAACTGAAGTCCTTCCTTGAAGATGTAGGAATTTCTCACAACTTCTCCGTGGCGTGAACTCCTCAACAAAATGGCGTCGTGGAAAGGAAGAACCGTACATTGGTCGAAGCAGCCAGATCCATGATGGCTCATTCAGGCATTCCTCCATCACTTTGGACAGATGCAGTGGCTACAACATGCTTTACACAGAACCGGACTTTGTTCGTTAAGCGGACCGGTAAAACCGCTTACGAGATTTAAACAAGCGTAAGCTGAATATTGATTTCTTCATGGTCTTTGGCTGTAAATGCTTTGTTTTAAATGATCGGGATGATCTGGGTAAGTTTGATCCTAAGTCTAATGAGTCTATCTTCATTGGATACTCACTTAACTCTCGGACTTGCAGGGTTTACAACAAACGCACCCGATCAATCCTTGAAAGCCAAAATGTTGATTTTTCTGAAAATGAGACTTATTCCGGTGATAGTGCAAGTTCTTCTGCTACCATTTTACCTGAACTATCCACATCCACACCGAGCACAAAATTTTCTTCTAACACATTCTCTTCGGATTTTATAGATCCTGCAGACTACGACTTGCCCAATCTGACCGCGTCAATGGTAGTTGCTGCTGACCCTGATCCGTCCTCGACATGGTCTCTACCGATGCCTTTGTGACTGAGAGCTCCTCCGTGCCTTCAGTGGATGCTGAAACCTGAGACCGTTGCACAGGAGCCAGTGCCTTCTCCCCCTCAAAATTCTTTTACCGAACAATCGACAGAAGCTACAGCAGATCCAGTCCGGGAACAGAATCATTTGCCTGTTCTTGCACCAGTTCCTGAAGCTACTCCACAATCATCTCCGGGCTCTTCACAAAGGACTTATGCCCAGGTGGTTCGCGAGCCTCGTCTGGAGGTTGTTCTCAACTTCGAACCAGTCACAAACCGACAAGGAAAATCTTCCTCCGCAGATCAGGCATGGATCTTAGTTATCCAAGATGAGAATGATGCAACCAACAATCAACAAGAGTATGACACTCTTCCTCATACCAGAAAGTGGACCAGAAGTCATCCCTCTTCCCAAATCATCGGAAGTCCTTCCGAACCTGTAAAGACCAGATCATCAAGCAACACTGATAACGNAAGTCACCCCTCATCCCAAATCATCGGAAGTCCTTCCGAACCTGTAAAGACCAGATCATCAAGCACCACTGATAACGAAGTTCTGTTCGTTGGGTTTCTAAGTGACTTCGAACCATCCAAAACCCAAGAAGCTCTCTCTGATCCAGATTGGGTCAAGGCGATGCAAGAGGAGCTAGCAGAATTTGAGAGGAACATGGTTTGGCGATTAGTGGCACGACCAAGAGGAAAATCCATCATCGGGTTGAAATGGATCTTTCGGAACAAGAAGGATGAAAATGGATATCGTCAACAAGAGGGTATCGATTACAACGAGACATTTGCTCCCGTTGCCCGACTCAAAGCTATCTGGATCTTTCTCGCATACGCCGCGCACAAAAATATGAAGGTATATCAGATGGATGTCAAGTGCGCATTCCTGAACGGTGTCCTACATGAAAAAGTGTATGTCAAACAACCAAAGGGGGAGATTGTTAGACCCTGACTTGTGTTGTCAAGAAGTCAGAGGGCCATTCTTGTAACTTTCTATTTCTTGTATTTACTTTTCATGGTTTAGTGTTAGTTTTGTAACTTCCTTTAAGCCAAGAGGCCTCTATGTATCTTTTGTAATATCCCTATAAAAGGAATGTTCTATTCCCTTTTTAGGGTTACATATCCATTTATAGCAAATCTCGTATTCAGTGTGGCTACGTCATTTACTTCTCCGACTCCAACTTTTCACTTTGATAGATTTCTTCATCTTATTGATTGTTTCTCATTGATTTGGGATTATCAGTTCGTAAAGCAGAGCTCATAATTGCAGAACAACAATTTGTTTCCCGCCAAGCTCCACAATCAACAATCCAATAGTTTAAGAGCTCTAATTTACTTGAAAACTTGAGAGAATCCTGCATGCTTTTGTGTGCATATTGGTATAAGATATCAAAATAGTAACTTGGGGAAAAAATTGGTTTAGAAGTTGTTGGAGCTATTTGAGTTGTTCATTGACAAAAGGGGTTGCTTCTCGCTTATTTGGTTGATCCCCTATTATGATGGTTGATATAAGCAGCTTCCAATGTGTTGGTTTGCAAAGTATTTTCCAACCAGTTTCCTTGGTATGACAGGGTCTCAGCCAATGATCACACCAAGGTCTGAAGCATTGTTGTTGACTTGTAAATTGCGAACCACAAAAAGCAAGAGCAGAGCCATCAAGCATTGTGGGGGGGGGGGGNTTCACGACAAACATAAGCGCTTCTCAAAAATTGAGAAGAGGCTTGGTTCCAATCACTCTTCCCCTAACATCATCTAAGCATCTATTCAAATCCAATAAGAACTTGAGGCTCCTCCTCTGTTCTACTATTTTGTAATACAACATATTATGGTCCGGGCATTGCCAACCATAAATCAAACATGCCAATCTATTGAGTGTATTGTAGTATTGTTTTCCAAACTAGAATATCTCTATGACTCCTACCATGATTCATGTGGAACTTGATAGAAAAGAAAGTTATCCCTAATACCGATGTTCTGCCTTCCATTCTCTATAATGACACAAATAAACATCTGCATAGTTTGTGACCATTGAAGAAAACGTTACCCATTCAGTTAGTGACAAGTAATTTAAGATGGGTTATGTTGTTGGTTCCAATGTTTCCAGAACCTGAAATACTTGTGGTTTGGCTAGAATTTCCTTGAGATGGAGTATATAACCTATTATATAGTTTGACAATTCTAACAAGTATCAAAGACAAAGAAAATATCTATACTAATTAGATGAACAACACCTTAACAAGAAATCCATACTAATCTACTTCTTATCTCACATAGAATGATCCATCAAACAAAGTCATTAGGTACCTAACACAGATAGAGAATAATACGTAAAAGGATATTAACTATACCTAAGTTGACAACCAAACTTTTATTTATCCCAACACCATTTCTTTATTTCCTATTGTGTCATACAACCTTGTTTACAAAGTAGATGTTGCAAGTGAAAGGAAATGATAAAACGCATAGGCAAACATACTCATATTATATCTTATGTCTAGTATTGAATTGAATGGTCATTTACTTGACCATTTACCAGGAAAAATATAGTTTTACTGAAAGAGCACATGGACCACTGAAGTAGCAGTAATTATAGGGAGAAGGAGATTGGAAAGAAATTTTACCTGGCCAGGAATCAAATTGCCAAGTAGGGTAGCCATGTCTCTTAGACCAGTAACGGTAAATCTAGTTATACGATCCCACCAAGTACCTGTGAAAAGGTTGTAGAAGAAAATATTCCAATAGAAGAAAATTATAATTTTGACAGTGGCACTCTTTTTCCTCGAACTACGAGAAATTGCTCCTTCGAGTGTAGAAAACATTAGCATTATTGGTGGAACGAGTAGAACGAAACATGTCAGCACTACACTTGGTAGATATCCCTGAATAATGTTTGCATAGCTCCTGCAATGTTCAGTAAAATAAGTTTACTATGTATGGGAAACCTATTTAAAAGTTACATGCCTAAAGCTTTTTGTAGCGTACACTCTAATTTTGGTCCTTGTAGTGTAAACTCTAAACTTTGATAACTAATCTAAAACCATTAGTAAAACAACTTTAAGGCAATTTAGTCCTACCTATAGGAAAATCAAGTATTTCCTAAGAGAACTCTAAAATCCTTTCTCGAACCAATGCATAATACAACTAAGAAGTATTTATATAAATATAAAATTTATAATTAAACTGTAAGATCAACTTATTTTGTTGAAGTCTAGAAATGATTAACGACAATTCTTAGACAATCTTACACACGTTTAAATAAAAAATCAACAAAATCACACTTTACCTATCTTTGGAACATACAAAGTACCTTGGGAACATGAATTTTATCTGAACGCAAATGGATATGGATATGGTTATGTTATTTTATTTCATTTTATATTTTTGGGAGAAGAGGCGATCGAGAATCAGATGGAGGAGGGTGGGGACTCTTACTCGGCCAATAGTTACCCAAAAGCTTGTGTAGGTAAGCAACCACTTACTAAGGTTTGATTCACTAATTGAACGCTTTCTTAACGGTGAGCAAGCTACAAAGTTGCAATCACGTAAATTTTTTTGTCATGTGCAATTTAGTAAAAAGTGAAGAAAAGAACTGATTAAAAAGAAGAAACAAAGGTAGTTATTGGTGAAGAGGTTATCTAGTTTAGTGACGGAACTAGATTCAATTTCACTAAGAATTTTGGTTTGTTTGCTAGTTAAAGAAATTGTAACGCTGATAATAACATATATCATCATAATTGTTCTTTAACCAAGTTTCATTTTACAAGAAGTTTACTTACTTCTGTGATATCCCTCTAAGGAATGGAAACGTGGTCTCCAGCTGAGCGATATTGATAAGGCCTTGAACTAATGTTGTAGGCAACAGAAACCACAAGCTGAAGATAATGGTGCCCATAAACACCAACGTTTTACGTATCCAAAGAATTCGATACGGTACACAAAGGTTTTCCCAGTAAACATCATGTGGCTCTGGAGCAAACTCTATGACCCATAACATCGGATCTAATACTTGGATGGTTTTTGAAGCCACCATAGCAGCATATCGGGTCCTGAAAAAGACGAATGCAGCTGCACACTCCTGCATTAAAACTAGAAATAGTTAAAGTGATGACTGGACATGTATACTTTAGATGCAAGAGAACACAACATGTATACCATTGATAGCAAGACATCGGAAGAAGTGAATTAAATAATTCTCTGAAACAGCAGTACAAACTTCTACGACACAAAACTTACCCATAAAAATAAACAAGGAAACAAAAAGGTAAGCCAACACACTAAGATAGATTACAAGTATCAAAGGTAAGGATTGGCCACTACATAGTGGTGAACCCGAGTTCGAGCCCTGGGGGATACATTCTGGAGGTACGGGGGCTTCGACCCCAGGCTGCATGCTTTAGCAGTCGGGCTTCAGCCCAAAATTGCCGAGGATTAGTCTGGGCCCAATGTGGTCTGGGATACCTCTTCCAAAAAAAAAAAATATCAAAGGCAATGTGAATTTTATGATGCTCTTTGCTTTCATATATGTCCAATGGATTAAATGTGGCTTCACAATCCAGAGTATTTTTCTTTTGAACAGATTGCAAACGTGAAAATGGTCAAATATCATACTAGAATTCTATGAAAATCTTTTAGCAGATGATTGTTTTTTATTTTTGTTTAAAATGGTCAAAGAGGATTTTCAAGAAGTGATAAGCATGGGGGAAATTAGATGATGATACATTTCAGTTTATAACAAAATATTTCAAACTCCCTCCCCATAAAGTTAAGTCCACTTTCAATTTTGAGAAGTCAGGTCTAGCTAGTATCTTCCAAGAAACAAAATTGACATCCATGTTTTAGATTTTTAGATACGAAAATTGTTATTCTGTAAATCCTTTATAATTAGCAGCTTTAATAAAAGAATAGAAGTATCAAATTGACATTTTTCAGGGCCAAGTCAGTACTTTTTACACATATCACTTTAACAGAAGTATCAAAAATATTTTTTCCCGTGGTCAAGGTCAATATTTTTTACATGGAAACAGCCCCTCTACCATTCGAGATAGAGAAAAGGTTTGCATACTTCCTACCAACATATCGTATTTCCTAGTAACATATGTTGGTTCGCCTTAATAAAAGTGATTAAAATTCTTAGATATCATATATATATATATATATATATATCATACAGCAGCACTAAATGGACACTCAAAAGTTTTTGACTTAAAGATGGGAAACCTCCACAACTGCAAGATAGAAGCATTGATAGTGACTTCTATCTTCATATGAATAATGCACAGGCATGGCTAAAATGATCATTCAATTACCTAAAAACATTGGAAAAGAAAGACTCCACAAGTACCAAACATAGAAGAAGTTCAATACAATGAACCAATAACCCTCATTAATAGAAATATAATTAAACTTCTGACCTGATCTTTTAGATCTTCTTCACTAGGTTGGTTAGCTTTATTAATATCACTTTCTGATTCACAAGTAACCATTTTAAAGGAGTTTGTTTGCGCTGCACATTGGCCACACCCCACTGTAGTGGGTGCCAAATATTGATTTATAGGAGTGTCTTTGAGCACCTTATACATCTTCTCTGCATCCATCTGAAAAAACAAGGTTAGATATAAAAGTTAAGCATGGTTCAGAAAGGAAGTCGAAAAACGTGACCAGAAACAGTATGGGCCATATCAACAAGACACTCTCCTGCATCCATAAGCCAGTTTTTCTAGAGTATACTCCTTTGCTTAAAAAAAACTAGAATCAATCAATAGACAACTGCATTGAACCAATATCCAACCAATAGCTACTTGAATCAACTCAAAAGTAACCCAAAGCCTAGTTCTGCTTATAGCTTATGCATCCTATATCCCACTGCTTCATATTCCTTAATTTTACTTATATTTTTAAAATAAAATTTCCCATAACATTGATTTTTCTATGGTGCAAAGCTTCAATTCTTAGTTGTATTGACGAAAGTAACATTGTAACCAGTACCATTTATATTTCTCTGGATAATTTACATACACGAGATATATTTATACTATATTTTTTGAGAGCCAAATCTCTATAATTTTCTAATCAAGAGAGATGTTGATCATGTCCAGCTTGTAGTCAATTCAGTCCCATTCACTTCTTTTGTAAAAATGTCAACCAACTATCTTTTGTAGGAGAGCAGGAGCACACATCCTGTTGTACCGAATCTTTCTTCAATCTCTTCTTGAATAAAATGAAAATCCATTTCCAAATGCTTAGTTTGATCGTGAAAAACATGATTATAAGAAATATGAAGGGTTGCGTAGTTCTCACACCAAGGCTTGGCCCGAAGTATAAGGGCATACCCAATTTCCTTGTGTAGTTGAAATTTGATAGTCTCAAATCCTTTGATTGGAATCGAGAACAAAGAAATGTCTTAAAGTTCTAAGATGCAACGGTTGTCACTTGTGGTAATCACGATATCATCGGTTTAAACCACAAGAAAGATGGCTTCGTTTTACACTGCCTGTAGAACATGGTACTATAAGACTTGGCCTCCTGCATACCATGGTGCTAAGGTAGAATGCTTCATCACAATAGTTGCTGTTTGGAGACCAATGAAGAATCATGCTCATACCCTTTCAAAGAAAGAAATCATCCTTTTTTGGAATGGCTACTTACAAGGCTAGTCCTAAAACAACATCAGCCCAAAAAGGTTTTGGAATGGCTATTTGAAACAGAAGTTCTCGAGAAACCTAAAAAAGGTGGAAATTTTTGCAATCGGCGACCCTATTCTCAGCTGGGGCATCATCACAACATAACTCGTGAAGAATTCCATGTTGAAGCATGTAAGATGAAAAAGACACAGATAGATATTTTTTTTGGCCTTATCACTACTTAATTTCTTAACTGATATACCAAACTGTGTTTTTGTTTCAACATAGAAAGAACAAAAACATGCAAATGCTCCATAGGAATGAAAAAAAAAACCAAAGAACACGAGAGTAGTCAAAGGTAACAAAATATTTAAAACCTGTTTTGAACGTAACAGGACTCGGACCCCATACATCGGGATGAACTAATTCAAGGGGGAAACGGCCAGCTTATTAATCCGAGGAATAAAATGAGAACAATAAAGTTTTACAACTTGACAGAAGTCAACCCTATACACGACAAGTAATGGAGAAACAGTTTCTTCAAGTTTATGATTAACATAATTGAACTATTTCCTCATACGAAGGAGCTAGGTGCTTGAGGTTCAAATATGTAGAGGCCACCAGATTCTCGTCCTTTACCCATAGTATTAAAAAGCGGATCGGGCCTCAAGGCATTTCCCTTGACGAGGCTAGTCGTAAGCCGAGAGGCAGTTTGAGTTGGGTGTAAGTCCCGAGGCAGAAAATAAAATAAAACAAAAATATTTTTGCACTAACACATATCTAATAATAGTATTAGAATCTCAAACTATATAATAGTTGTAATTAATATCAGAGAAAATGTATAAAATACTTGTCAAATAATGATGGATAATGGGTATGAAACTCAAAGAAAAGATTAGAATTACTTGTCATGTGGTATGAAGCATCAACGATCAAAGAAAAATAAACTATCTAACAAATTCCTAATACATAGGGATTGCAACGAATCTTATACAATTACAGGATTCATTTTCGTATATTTCAACGCTCCCCCTTAAATGCTGGTGAGTGGATGTCGTCCATTACAAGCTTGAAAATTTTGTCTTTAAACGTGGTACCTGGCTGACCTATTTGTGAGTACATCTACCAGTTGATCCTTCGTAGGACGAACAAAGTGCAAATAAGACCATTATTAGGTATTTCCATGATAAAACGTCTATCAATTCTATTGTTTTTTGTACGATAATTTGGTATACAATAATGAGAAATATTGAAGTTGACATGTCACGATATAATCTTACTAGACCTTTATAGTGTATCTTCAAAGATTATCCTTAACGATAATAAGTCAGATACTTCCTACACCATCGTCGGAAACCCACATTCTAACCTTGACCTTGACACCACAATGTGCTTCTTAGTCTGTGTCAGAAAGTTTCCAGCTTAGTATAGGTTTCTATGGTGAAGTTTTCCTCTTTAAAAAAAATTCCTTTCCTATGACTACTCTTCAGAAAGTGTTCTATGTACTGCCTTAACATGCCAATCCTTAGGGTTGTGCATGAATCTGGGACATCTCACAAAGACTGCGATAAAACTCAATGGGAGAAGCAACTAGTTATAGCTCATCATCCATGTTTCTTGGAACAAGTAGAGCACATACTTATGTTGGGAGATGAAAATTCCTTCCTTTGAATGAATTACACCTTTGTTGGGAGATGGATTCCTTACAAATACCCAATTATAGAATTTGTTTCTACTAGAAAGTGCTTGATTTGTTGTATTTTGATATTTATAATGAAATAGACCCCGATGACTCCTTCCACCGGTTGAAAGTTCGTTTAGTAAATGAAAGGCATTCTAATGCCTATCTTAGTGACTCTTGACTATAAGAAGACCTCTCTTGTCCCCACTCCCCAGAATTTAGTTCACATTGTGTGCCCTCGTTATTCACCATCGGCCTATACCTCAACTAGATAAAAAGGTATATATGTTCAGTACTAGACTCTACTTCTATTGGATATCAAGAACACCTCTCCGAATGGTGTTCTAAAGGAGGAGGTAAGTAGGGATTCTCTTCCTATGCTTGTTTATTAGAATGCTTCTAAAGTCTATAAGTTATGTCGTCCAAAGTCCAAGGCTTGCTCAGACGACTATATTGTTATTCTACTGTTAGGGGTTAATTGTCTCAACTCATGAACCAAGATTTTATATATTGTCATCTTTGCCAAAGGAAAGGTTCAAGAAGAATATACCATAACCTACCCTACTCTACATACACAACATTGACCTACAAGGTACCCTCTCAAAACAAAGCCCCAATTAGTGCTATAAATTTCAAATATCCTTTATGCCAAATTAGCCCATACATACCTTAACCACATGCATATATACCATGCTTTTAAAGAATGCCCTGGATGAATCTATCTTAGATAAGCTCATCTAGTTGACCAAAAAAATCGTGTTTAACTTTCAACCTATGTGCTTATGCCACCAAATATTTCTCATCAGCCTTGAAAGAGAGTGACATGGTAGCAAACTGTTTATATGAAGGTGTGACCATAAAATTTTACCTTTTCAATGCATGTACCTTGGTAACTATGGGCAAATGTTATCACAAGAAATTGAACTAAGATACCACAAAACTAATGATAAATCAGGGGTTCATTTATTTCCCTAAGCACTTTGATTAGGATATCACCAAAAGAGAACTATGTGACCCGGAATATAATCCAAGGCATGGAGAACTATGTGAAAAAAAATAAACAATGAACCAACAATTAGAGTACACTCTTAAAATTCGTAAAAACAAACATATAACCAAATGCATATGCTTACCATCAATTTTTGGATTGCACCAGATCGATAAACCATTTGGTGTGCCAGATAACTTGATACATAATAACTACCAAAGTGTTTGCTCACAGCTTCACTGTACGATAATCCTGGAATCCATGGGATACCACGAACAAGAACTGTGAAGTGACTTGGCGTTGTTGGAAACCTAAGTACTTGCTCCAGTCTCATAGTTGCGACGCTCTTGAACTCCTACGGTGGATCACAAGACCACCTATTATAAACAAATTATGAAAAAAAAAAAGCATATAGTTTCTTATGTCTTGCTAATAAAGTTAAATTAATCTTCCCATCAGTGCATAACTAACCATATCGAACTAGTATCACCTTTTGTCATTCCACTAACCCTATAAGAATATATCGATATATGTATTATCTTTCCATGAGTTCCACAAATGTTTGGCGTTCATCTAAAATTGACAAGTAACCATGATTCATGCAACAACTACACAAATCCTTCAAATCAAAATTCTATGACATGGAATTACTTAAAACGAGCAAAAATGTTACATATGAGATATGTCATGCATTGTGTGTTCCACAGCAGAGCATATAAACTGTGATGGTAGCATTTCTACAAAAGTTGCCAAGTTTGAGAACTTTAGTAAAACAGAAGGATATGAATTGAGCTTCCGACGAAGTCTGAGAAAAGAATGTCAAATACAAGAATAATATTACCAATTCTAATCCACAGGACATTGGTAATCCATACGGTTTACTTTTCATTACAAGGTGTTTGGCTTTTGACCATTCACTATTGAGAAAATGACTTCCAAATGCAACATTTATTATGAAAGGCAACAAGATGGTATAAATCCCATTGTTTTTTTATCATCCAATCCTTCTAAATTTGAGCGCAATTTTTCTTGACTAGAGGGGGAGTTATTTGGATGATTAGGGCAACACAACATTATTGTAGCTTGAAGTTTATTAAATGCCCAAGTGAATGGGAATTGCATTAATATGGTTTCATTATAATGGTCGAGGATTTAGGGCACGTCAAGTCCGTGTATTCTTTCTTTTAGGGGTGTTTTACTCATGGTAAATTCTCATTATCCCGGTGATAGTAGGATTTCTTCTATCTATACAAAGAGATGTGAACCACATGTTAAATGATATCATGCGAATGCAAGAGCAAAAGCAGTGTCTTATCTTTTATATGTTAAAAACATTGACCTTCCAACAAGTCTTTGATAGGAACCTCTATTAGTCATTGGATCATGTGGGGCATCAAAGAAACTAGGATCAAGGTCAATGAGAGTAGCAACTATTTATAACTCATCATCAATGTTTCTTGGAACAAGTAGAGCACATACTTATGTTGGGAGATGAAAATTCCTTGCTTTATATGAAATACACCTTTGTTGGGAGAAGGATTCCTTACAAATACCCAATTATAACATTTCTTCCTATTAGAAAGTGCTTGATTGGTTGTATTTTGATATTTACTATGAAATACACCCCGATGAATCCTTACACAAGGCCTATGGAAGTAACTAGTAGCTATAAGAAGACCTCTCTTGTGCCTACAATTTAGTTCACATATGTGTTCCCTCATTATTCACCATCGGCCTTTACCTAAATTAGATATAAATAATGTCTTTCTCAATGATGTTCTTAAGTAAGAGGTTTATATGTTACTAGCCTCTACATATATTAGATATCTAGAACACCTTTCTCAATAGTGTCCTAAAGAAGGAGGTATGTAGGGATTAGCTTCCTACAATAGTACTTCTAAAGTTATCAGTTATGCCATCCAAAGCCCAAACCCTTGCTCAGACAATTACCTATGGTTTTTAGACAATTTAGCTAAAGGCTCTAGTTGGGAACATTATAGTTTAGTAGACATGGAATCTGTTATTTCCTAGGAATTAACATGTCTGTCTCATTTGCAAAAGCAAAAAGATACTCCGATTTCAAGAAAGGATTTTTGGGGTACCCATGTCTTTAGAATCATCATTTGCTTTTGTCACTCAGCTTTTGCTCTACCTACTTCACAAGATTTGTAGGAAAGATTATTATTCCTCTTAGGATCTTGTGCCTCTTTTTGCCTAAACCAAGTGTAGCCCATAACAAATATAATATATGATAGTATCATATATGCGAAACTTTCCAAGTTTGACATTCAGTAAAGAAGAAGGATACGATTTGAGCTTTCAACGAAGTCTGAGAAAAGAATGTCAAGAGCGAGAATAACATACCAATTTTAATCTACATGACATTGGAAATCCATAGGGTTTACTTGGAGAACTTGTCAATACAAGGTGTTTGGCTTTTGAGAATTCACCATTGAGAAAATGATTTTCAAATGCAACATGTATTATAGATGGCTACAAGATGGTATAATGCCTATTGTTTCTTGTTATCAAGTATCAACCCTTCTTAATTTAAGGAAAAATTTCTTGAATACAGGGGAGGGGATTTAGGGTAGGATAGACGCTTGTATTCTTTCTTCTTTTAGGGTATTTTACTCTTTCGGTAATTCTTGTTATTCTGGCTAGTAGTAGGATTTCTTCTATCTATGCAAAGAGACGTGAACAGTTGTATTAAATGATATTGTGTGAATGGAGTGTAGAGCTTTTCCTTTGATTGTGTCCTATACTCGAGAGATCTTATGTGCTCTAGGTGTGAGGCATAGGATCTCTTCTTCTATTTCAATTTCATCTCCCAAAATCTATTGCTTCATTTATTTCTCATAATAAAAATCCTTATCAATTAACGAGGCTATAACACATATGAAAAGGAATGATTGTAAAAATGGTGATATAAAAGATAAGTTTGAAAAATACACAAGTGTTAACATCCTTACCATGTATAGAAGAACGTAAGAGCAGATGGATATGATATATAGTGCGAAAAAGTGAGCCCAGAGCCTGAGGAAAGAAAATTAAAAAGAGGTGGCTAGTTAGCAATAAATGGAAACCAAGGAACAAAATGAATAAGACAACTAAATGACAAAATGGATTAATCATACGTTTTAATACAAGACAAGACATACTCTTTGTGGGATTACTTCAAAATTTCCATAATTATTCGTATTCTATTAGAGACAATTCGTTCAAAGCATTTAGTTTCCTTTCCTTCTATTATTTTACTTTATGTCAAGTGTGTAAACAGAATATCTATATTAACGGACAAGTCAACCACCAGCTCCAGGGTATCATCAGTGAAAACAAAAGAGATTGGTGTTCCACAATTACCGTAAATATCCCTTCTTAGCCATCATAATATGAAACAACAAGATTGCTAAGAAATTGCATCTGTGCTCAATTGGTATAAGCAACAAGAAAAGTAAGAAAAAAAAAAACAGAGGCAAAAATGGTAACTAGAGAAGAATATCATTTATTGTCCTCATCCGGTGGGGTCAAATATTTCGGGTTTTGTTCACCCCTAGTTGTCTTACATGAGAATACTTCTCGAGCAAAGTAATTAGCTTATGTAGAGAAGAAGACCTTAATAATGGTTATCAGAATTAATAAAGAGGTGAATGATACTTATAACTATGGTATAAGCAACAGAAAAGAAAAAGAAAACAGAAACAGAAACAAATGTACTATCTTAAGGTCCATTGTAGGTTTCAATAGGTCTTTTTAAGCATCAATATTATTATGCTCACAAGAGAATAATAAGATGCCTCTTACCACAAGGGAACAACATGGATATATATTTAGACATTCATAAATCATACCCTTTTGAACCTTGTTGGACATTCCTAATAGTGAATATGTCCATCTGTGATTCCGCATTAATCTGTTGTATCCCTTGCCCAAACAAGTTCACGGGAAGCACAAGAAATATGCAAAGAACAGCAGCAATAGAAAATATGCGTATGCTGCACAACAGAGAGCAAGATATAATTAAG
Source organism: Carthamus tinctorius (assembly GCA_001633085.1). Lineage (NCBI taxonomy): Eukaryota > Viridiplantae > Streptophyta > Magnoliopsida > Asterales > Asteraceae > Carthamus > Carthamus tinctorius. The sequence goes on from LUCG01135121.1 coordinate 17,132, forward strand.
GGGAACCAACTGAAACAAAACAAAATAAATATACTCCCTACATACTCTATTAGTAGTCATCTTTTGATGCAAATGGCAATCACTAATAGAGAATAAAGGGAGTAAGAAATAATAAATGGAGAAAAGAAAGTAAAGGTCGGTGTGTGTAGCATGTTTCGCACATTGACACTCAAGTCAGAAAGGTAAGACAAATTCCCTAATAAAATAATCAGCATAATTCCAAAAGATCAAAAACATAAACCATTTATATGTATTACAAACATCTGAAAACTTCACCTATATGTCCTTAGCAGAAGCTTATGGATTACACGTATAAAGAAGATATAGTAGATATATGACACCTAGAGTAATTCACAATTGAAGCAAGGATCATTCTATGACAATTGTGCATAAAACTGTTATGGAAACAACAAGAAATGCACATTGTAGAATAACACGCGAATCCCCCCCCCCACCCTTTTATTTTGGTCTACAAACTGTGTTTACCAAGTTGATACAAGCATAAGCATTTGTTCCATCTTTCTTAGTCACCCTATTCATTACTCCCCCGTATAGGCAGCCCAAATTGAAACTTTTAGTCATACATATGAAACTTTATGCAAAAACCAAACAGGGTACACATTTAATAATATAACAAAAAAGTGGGGATATATACAATGGAAAGACACGACGATTGCAAAAGAAGGCAAAGAAAATCTTTCTCACCAAAAAACTATAATCTTGAGAAATACAAGTCCATCTACACCCCCACAAGCGTAGAGGTCATCGTCTGATGCTTCCCAGGCCTTCACCAACCATCCTGCAGAGGGTACATATCTATCAAAGGAAAACAAAGTCTTTTGTCCCTTTTCCTTCATCTGGGCAAGCCTCTGCCCAAAGTAAACTTTTGTATTAAGCGGTTGTTTTCTCAATATGGAATATAGCGAGAAAAACCCCACGCAAATGGTTATATTAAAACCAGCAGAAGTCAGTAAAGCCGGCAAGATCATCTCTCACTCCAATCTCCGACCTTGCACCAGAAAAACTAACATCAAAAGAAAACCTTCCTGGGTTCTTCTTCTTCTAAATGGTTCAAACCTACATCAGTTACAAATGAAAACAATTAGATGTACATACCTGCAAAAATACCGGTAAGCTGCCTACCTAAAAGACTACATGCATTACTAACATAGATATTCAAAGCATTCTTCAATCACATGAACTTACGGTTTATTGATTGAATCAATCACAATTCAAACTTTCTCACTACCCTAAGTTTTCAACAATTAAGTACTAAACCAAATAGAACATATTAAATTCAAAAGAAAATCTCGAAGCAAATAACATTCATGAATGAATTGCAAAGAAAAATGGAAAAAAAAGGGCTAATACCTACACGGAAGCGATTGTCTAATTGCATGAAAAAAACAATAGAAATCAAATAATATTTAATAAAAATTCCCACAGAGCTTCGTGTTGGCCTTTCTTTAACTGCAAATGCACAAAAACAAAAATCGATTACAAAAATTCAAAATTCCATGGCATTAAGAACAAATTGTGCAAGAAATCAACAGATAATATGAACATACCGAATGCTTGGTTGCAGAAGGGGTTTGGAAACATGAATTCTGTTGCTTTCAGGCCGTTGAAAATCTACAGCGAAAACCCCCAAAAGATAAGAACATAATTCAAGGGGAATTTCGCTTTTGAAATAAAACAAGAAAATCGCGGGGGATCGCAATAACGTTTGAATATAAATGGTTGTCCATGAACACATAAAAGAAAAAGAATAGAGTAAACTATAGAAACAACCCTTGATGTTTGATGTTGTTACAGAAACTACCTTCTAAAATAAAAGCATGACAATTCCACCCTGTGTAGTTATCGACTTCTTTAACATTGTTTTCTTCTTTTGTCAGAGAAAATTGATGAATGGTTAACATTTGTTGAATATGATCGCAAGATTTGGATACAAAGCTTGTTAGGATCTTTAACGTACATATTCTCTCAAGTCAACCATTGATAACATTACCAAAAGTTAAAAGAATCCGTAAGAAAGAATATCTACAATGGAGCATACTTGTAAATCTCAGGTCAGCACGGTTCCAAAACGAAGCACGATGATCATGACGATCATGATCACCATGAGGAGAGAATATATTAAAGTTGGCCGAGGATACTGAATTAGGGACTAAGTCTATCTTTGGGTCTATAAAATTGCATAAGGTGAAAGGGAGAGACGATGTAGAGATGAAATTAGAGAGGAGGAACTAGTGGTACTAATGCAGAACCAATGGTTGAAAATCCTGAGGTTGCTGACATAAGGAGTGAAGAGAAGATAATGGCAGATAGCTTACAAAATGAAGTTATTGATATTGATTCAGCAAATGAAGTTGATGCGGAAAAGACTATAATTGCCAATGAGAAAATAAAACTGGAGATTAATAAATTATTTGAATATTCTAAGATTATAGTTGAACAGGAAGGTGATTTTGATATGATCCATCAGCTGAATGAGGCAACACCAGATTCTCTAGATAGAAAGATAACCAATTTCAATGCGTAAAGTTCAACAACTGGAGAGTTAAAAAACAATTGAAAGATGAAAGAAAAATAGAACAAGGGTTCCTTTCTTACAAGATACAGAAATGATTTGCTCCTTAGATTAGGGTCGGGGTCCGGATCATGCCAAACTATATGGGATTACTACAATAAGTGAAAGAGATCAAGTTGAGTACATGCACATGATGAGGTCTAAAGCTCAAGAAGCTAGATATATCAAGACCGAGAGGAGGATTGTTTCTATAAAGAAGATAATTTCTAAGATATTGGTATAAGTGTGGTATCCTGAGTTCACATTTGTTAGATAACACATGAAAGAGTAAGGCCGACTTCAAGAATCTTGAAATTGAAGATTTTGTATTTAATTTAATGAGTAGAACAATCAGACCAATAGATGTTACTAGTTCTATAGTTGCATTTTACAAACATTTGAAGAATGTGATTATTTTCTTCTATATTACAGACCTGCTGCAGATGGGGTTAGAAAATGGTCACCCAAGATGAACATCTTGAAGTCGAATCAGAAGTACCCCGATATTGATAGTTTTCAAATGTACATGATCTTGGAGAAGCCAGAACTTGATGTTATTTATGAGAATGAAATGGAAAGAAATGTTTTTTCAGACTCAAAGAAATTGCTCATTACTATGATGGTACCTTGAAGCTTATTCAACTACAGTTGAAGAGTAAGATTGCCCTTGATGACAAAGAATTGAAGAAGATGGATGCAAAAAAATAGACAACTGATTGAGGAAGTTCTGAAGCTGGTTGAAGATAAATTCTACTACAGAAATGCAATTAGAAGATTTGAAGTCATGCACAGTTTGAGAAGAAAGTTTCTTGTGACTGCCTAATATATGCAACTTTGATACAAAGGGGAGAATGTAGGGTTAATATTTTGTTGTATCTAAGTTTAGGGACTGAAATTGTAAATAATGCTTTGGGATATAAATAAATTTTATCTTATATTTTTTTTGTATCTTGAACCTTAGGGGGCGTTTGGTTCGCTGGAATCCTTGATAATCTGGGGGAATTGGAATCCAATTCCCAGGGATTCCCATGTTTGGTTGGCTTTTGAGGATGG
>LUCG01135166.1:0-10748 GCA_001633085.1 Carthamus tinctorius
ATGGGGGTGTTTGGGAATGCTTTTTGGGTCCAAAAGTGCTTTTATGTTATTTAGCAACAAAAAGCACTTTTGGACCTCAAAAAACCTTATCTAAACACCCTCTTAAAACCTATGTCTGTAAGCTCTTCAAAAAGCACTTTTCAGAAATGTTTTCCAGTATTCAGACACTAAATTTAGCTTATTAGCTTTTTGAAAGCTAATAAGGTTGTGTAGCATAAGCTATAAGCTAGCTTATTGAAACATGTACCATAACGTATAAGCTAGCCTATTGAAACGCTACTTGAAATAGCATTTTGTGAGCTTTTTGTAGCTTTTTCCAATTATATCTTTACTAATATTAATTGTAAAATTAAAAATACATTTTTTGGTCATTTTACATACTCATAAGCTAGTGTTTGCCAAACATAATTTTTACCATAAGCTAGCTTATCAGCTACTAACTAGCTTATCAATCAACAACTAGCTTATCAACTACCAACTAACTTATCAGCTAATTTGTCAAAACCTAAATCAATAAGCACTTTTGAAACATACATCCATACACCTCATCTCTTTTCTTTGTAGCAATTGGTAAGCTATATTTTGTTTTTTAAAACTGACTTATTAAGATAGATTAGAGCTTATTCGCTCACCTAGGGTCACCTTAGATTTATCCACTTACCCCCTCTCTCATTTAGAAATAAAATATGTTTCCTACAAGTGTCGCTTTATCCACTTACCCCTCTCCTCTCTCAATTAAGAAGATATTTCTCCCACAACTGGAGAAGTGAAGAAGCTCTTCAGTAAGCCTCTCAACTGGAGGAGTCAAGATATTTCTCATAGTTGTCGTCCTGGAACTGTCGCTCTTCAGTAAGCCTCCCAATTTATCGTTTCAAGCCCTAATTTTCAAGCCCTAATTTTCTGTTGATTTGCAAATATTCCAATTCTCGATTTTCAATTGATTATGAAATCAATAGTTTGATTGAACTCTCGATTTCTATGATAGATTGAGATTCACTTGTAAATCTCTCTGTAGATTGCCCTAATTAGTGTATTTTTGCGGTTAATCGAGCGTCATATATATTTGAACGAAAGATACTTGTAATTTGAGGATTATTCGTTGATTTCTTGCATATTTGATTCGATTTGTGATCGTATAGGGTAGTTTGTCTTAAATTTCTTATCAATTTGTTGTTTTACGTGTTTTTTTAATCATCGTCTTCTGGTTTATATTCCTTTTCGTTTGTAATGGTTCTGCCTTAATTGCATGACCAAATGATGGTGATTACTTTTGATTCTAGATTAATTGCCAAAATGTTGATTTGATTAAGAGTTCGAATAATTGCCAAAATGTTGATATGGCTACAATTTAAGAAAGGTGCTTAATACTACATTTTTGTTTTAATAGTATCTATTCACATTTTGGCTCCCGTTGTTTGTCGCCTGTCTGCCATCACCCGCTGAACGCCGCATGTCTGCCATCACCTCTCTCATTTCCGGCTAGGTTCTTAAACTAGGGTTTTGCTCAGAAGTCCCTTCAAATTTGTTTCTTGATGCTAAATTTTGCAGAATGAGAACTAGGATTTAGTTATCAAGGTTTTCCATCAGTTTCGCAGCCATAATTTGATGATTAGTTGTTGTGTCTGTCTTGAAATTGTCCCAAATTTATTGAATGCCCTCTCTGGGTTTGTAGTTAGATGACAGCTTGTGAGATTACATAATTGCATTGAAGACTACAACGAGTATGGTGAATTTTGTATAAATATAGACACAAGGCCCTTGAATTGGTTACTGCACCTTCGATTGATATTTGAATCAATAAATGCTGACAACAGTTAAACCAAATGGATTAATAATTTAATGTGTTCCCCAGCTTTTGGATTTGTAATTTAATCAATTGATTTGTAGGCAAAGGAACGTGTGAGAATTTGAGGTTAACGTGAGAAGTGGATCTGAATGGTCATCACTTTTAATCTCATGCCCTCCCATAAATTGCGCCTTAAAATGGATTTGATCCTGTACATTGCATCTCATCCTATTGTGCATCCAACGGTTGATAACCACAACTTTTCACCAGAACCCTGTATTTATATTAGCATGATGGTTAGATGGAAATAGAATTTTCACGACTATGTGTTAATTGTTTGTTTGAGCTAATAGTGCTTGATAACTGATTTCTCTGGGTTTGTAGTTAGATGACAACTTGTGAGATTAGAATATGACGTTGGTTGTTTAGTGTAAATAGGGGCTTTAAGATTAGTGATTAAGCACTTTCAATCTTATTTTCATGTAATCTACACGTATACTAGCTAAGGGAGAGTTCGGTATCTTAAGAGAGAAAGAAGAAACCGAGAATAATAAAGTGGTGTCAATATGCGTTCTGTTGTTGCTCTATTTCAAATGATTTGTTGTATGATTGTTTTTACATTTATCGCTATATATCACTCCTCTTGTAGTTGTTACGATTAAACATGTAATCTTTTGTAGGTTGAGGAAGAAATGTTAATACGTGCATTTTATGATCTCATGGTGACTCAAGGTCTAGCCACCAAGGTAATCTATGTAAACTTGCCAACACGATTCGATCTCGATCTATGTAAGTGAAATAGTCTATATACATCAACACTTAACAAGGACTTCTGGTCATGGTTATTGTTTCTAAAATAATCATGATTCATGATCGATAAGTGGTGGTCTATGAAGGTACGATAAGGAAAACCCTCCAATGATTCAGAAGCATATCAATTTTTCAAAGGTTTTCTGATTCAATTTTCAATTGTATGCTCGGGTGGCTCTGGTTTTGGTGGTTTTATAAACAGAGGTCTTATATTATTCCGGTAAGGATGCAACTACCATTACCTCTGTTTTTGTTACACACTTGGAGACTGGATTTAAAAAGGGATTGGGACAAAGAGAAGGCACTTTTTGTTTAGGTTAATACATTTTTATGGTATCTTTATGGATGGTATTGAACCATTTTGTATCCATGGGGCCTTTGGTTTGCTTAAGCTTTACAGGTTGTATCTTCCTAATCTTAAATGTTAGTAGTCAATTTCTAATCTTAAATAACATCCTTTCTTGCTTTAAATTTCTTTTTCCAGAAAATGCGCATATACATAATAGAAGTCACAATTGCACATACAATTTTGTTCATACTTTATGTATGTTTGTTGTTCTGCATTTGGCATTGCAAATTGGTTGAAGTTTGCACGAATTAGACTTAAATTCCGCATTTTGAGTGGATTTTATGCACTGACGGGAGTGCTCTGTTAGGCTCTCCAACAATTTGTTTTAAACACATTTCTAATGTTTAATCCAAGGATTTAGGATTACCTGGATGCAGCACCATTATAAGCAGAAATATCTTATCTTGAGCTTACATATATCTCATTTTTGGCTTTTTGTACCCTCAGGGTATTTGTTTAGACATTTTGATATTGAAATTCTCTAACTCGACATCTCATGTGCCGTTTGTTGATTGACTTCTGCTTATCCTAGGTTGTCTAACGATTTCAAGAACTATTTTGTTAAACCAAGTACAACAGAAGCTACTAAGCTTGCTATAGAATCTCTTCAAGGCATTCTTCATACACCAAGTGCAGTTGCCAAAATTTCAGGTATCTACTTTTTTAATAGCATCACTAGATTTTATATCTCAAACCAAGTACAAAGAGGTTTTGGATAACTAAATAGGTGTTTTGGATTTTGTATGTAGGGGCATGAAGATTTTATGGGAAGGAGATGCTATGAGATGCTTAAGATGAAAGATTCGAGATACAAAGTTTTATTTTGTTGTAGATTCTAAAGCTCTTATTATAGGTGTATTCTTACTTGTTTTTAGAAAAGTAGAATTTAAAGATGGAGAAATATATCAAACCATAAACTATATGATGCAATTTCGGAAAGTTTATAGATATAATGGGGACTTTGTGGCAATATTAGGTTCTATAAATAAAGTAACATTTTTACATGGGTTGTTGCTACCAATTAGTAAATTTTGATTCAAAATGCAAAACAATAGGGTAGATGTGGGCAACCAACTAGTGACAACCATTTTGGTTAAATATTTAGAGTGTAACAACTTGTTTCGTCTTAAAGATCAATGGTAGTGACGACTATTTTGGTCACAACACTAGTGACGACTATCTTCATCACAACCCTAGTGACGACTTCTTTTTGTCACAACCATAGTGACGACATTTATCGTCATTAATTAGATTTCTAGCTTGTTATTTCTTACTGATTTAGAGATGAAATTAAGTCGTCATAAAGATAGTGACGACTCTATTTTGGTCATTATTAGTGACGAATTTTGCATTTCGTTTCTACTGTGACAGACCTTTCGTGACGAAAAGTGACGAACTTGACTTTTGTTACTAAAGGGTCTTTGTGACCATATTTCAGCTATTAGTGACGAATTTGCAGTTGTCACTAAAGATGATTTTTCTTGTAGTGTACCTTATATAAACCGTTGAAAACCCCCAAATCAAGGTAAAACCCTGATTTGGTTCCTGTCGTTTACTCTGTCCAAATACAATCAACTCCATCGCTCGATTAACCAAATCTAGATTGTAACGTGGAGGATCAGGGGAGTGTATGAAGATTTTGATCTTCTACACGTTTATAGTAAGTAACTTGTTGGTTTTTTGAATTTTTTTTGAAGTTGTCGATATATAAACTTCCATTCTGTAGTTGACATTTGTTTTTTTGTTTTTGCAGAGCATTACCCTAATCTGTTTACATTAAAGATACATCATGGTGGGTTGTTTACAAAGTGACCTGGAAGGCAGTATATACAAGGTAAGACCAGCTTTGTTGATTTGGTAGATGGTGATGAGCTAAGTGTTCATGAGATTGACACAATGGTGAAGGAACTTGGTTACACTAGTAAATACCCCATGTATTACCATTTTCTTACCCCTGGATGTAATCTAGATATTGGACTTAGAGCCTTTGGTAATGATGAAGATGTATTGAACCTGATCAAATACACCTTAACTAATAAGATGATTAAGGTATACACCGAGCAAATTATCACAACTGTATTTACCTACAACAAGTCACCCGGTGGACCAAAGGTTGTGATTGAGGAACTTCCTGATGAAAATGTTGTCATTCCTCACTCAACAAGGAAATCTAAGAAACAAGGAAGTACCTCATGTAAAAAGAGGTTACTTTTGGAATGCACTGGAATAGAGGAATATAGACCAGAGGTTGATGAGCCACTTATTGATAGAGAGGTTGACACTAAGTTGGGACAACAATCTAGGGTTGATGAAGACTTTGATCCATTCCAGGGTTGATGAACCTGTAGAAGAATCATGTATAGGAGATGGACTTGTGAAAGAAGCATGTTTGGGAAAAGGTCCTATTGTAGATGACGACAGTGAAGATTCAGATTACATGGAAGAGGAAATGGTTGAGGTTGGTGTCGACATGACAAACTTTGGTTCCATCATTGATTGGGATATTGAATGGTTGGGCAGTTAGGAGGAATTAGTGGAGGATCAGAGGTTTGAAGAAGATGATCAGCTTGAAGTTGATGCATTTTACAGTATAGATGAGTCAGAGTTAGAGGGTCCTAGGAAGGATAAGCTAAGAGAAGTAAGAAAGGAGCATCAAGATATAGAAGTGGGTATAAACTTTTATGTTGGCCAGAGTTTTGGAAATAAAGCAGATTAAAGAGAGGGTTGCGAAACATTTAATTGAAACAAGGAGAGATCTTTCAATATTGAAGATTGACAGTGGTAGGATGAGGGTTATATGCAAGGGTAAGGAAGTAGCCAGTCAAAGTCAACAATTACAGAAGGTGAGGGACCCATATGCCCTTAGGTACTACATGTCTCTACTAGTGGTGAAGACAAAACATGGGTGGTAGAAACCTACAATGATGTCAATAAATGCCTTCAAAGCAGAAAAGTAAGAGAGTGCACATCTTCATTTCTCTCATCACAAATAGAGGAAACAATTGCCCCTAACCCAACTATTCCTATTGGAGCCCTAAAAGAGCAACTTCAAGGCACACTTCAATTGCAACTTTCAAGACAGAAGATATTCAGGGTAAAGGCAAAAGCTATGGAAAAGCTTCGAGGAACTTACAGTGCCCAATACACTTTGTTGAGAGACTATGTTCTTGAGCTATAAATTCGAATCCAGGTACAACAGTGAAGCTTAAGGTTGACCCTAAACCATTAATTTAGTCAACATGGAGACAATTCAAGAGGATGTATATATTTTTCTGGTCCACTGAAGAAAGGGTTCAAAGCCATTGGCAGGGAGTTATTGGGTCTACATGGAGCTTTCATGAAAGGTCCTTTTCCTGGTTAGATCTTGAGTGTTGTAGGAATAGATCTAAACATTGGGACTTGTCCACTTGCTTATGCAATTGTAGAGGCTGAAACCACAGTTTCATGGAGTTGGTTTCTAGAATACTTGAAAGATGACTTAGAGTTAGATAGAAACTCTAACTTTACCTTCATTTCTGACAGACATAAGGTAATGATTTACTTTAACTTATTTAGATCTATTTTTGCTATGAAGTAGTGTTTTGCATCTTATTCTATAAATGGCTTTGTATGGTATCATACCAACAGTTGTAGATGTGTTTCCAAGTGCAGAGCATAGGTTTTGATTGAGGCACATACATGAGAACATGAAGAAAACATGGAAAGGAAAGGAATACAAAGATCTGGTGTTGAAGTGTGCTATAACCACTACTGTTAACCAACTTAGGAGATGTGTGATTTAGATGAAGACTTTGAACAGACAGGTACATGATTGGTTAAAAGAAATCCTACTCATACATGAAGTAGATCTTACTTTACAAGTACATTCATACCCTGTTTTGTATTTTACTATAGGTAATTCTTATAGCTTCATGTGAATTTAACTATACCCTGTTTTGTATGTGTACAAGTAGAGCCCATTCTGATGTTGTGTTGAACAACATATGTGAGGTCTTTAACAGACAACTCATTGATGGAAAAGACAAGCCTATAATCATGTGTCTAGAGTATATTAGGGAGTACTTGATGAAAAACATTGTGAATGTAAAGAAGGTCATTGAGAAACGTAAGGGAATCCTAACTCCCACAGTAACAAAGCTCATGGATGAAGTGAAGTCACAAGCTTCTGGATATACAGTCTTATGGAGTGGAGGGCTGAAGTATCAAGTGAATGGTCCCTGACAGGAACAATGTGCTGTAAATCCTTCTAAAAAGGAATGAACTTGCAGGAATTGGGAGTTAACAGGCATTCCTTATAGGCATGATGTAACGACCCAAATCCCAAACATAAAATATAAACACATCCCAGTGAGCTAACGCAGCGAAACATAATATTGATATGAAAGTTTGACCCGAAGGTCTGGTACACCGTTAAAAAGCAAATCTAATATTGCTAGTGGAACAATCTCTCCACAGCTGAGATAATTTACTAAGGGTATCTATCTATAAGCTAGAGTAGGCCGCTAGACTAATCGCGCACCTTCCCCTTCCCTCTCTCTGTACCTCGTACTACGGACTTCCCCTGAAAATGTTTAAAAGATTTTGAAAATGGGGGTTAGACCATAAGGTCTAGTGAATTCCCTAAAAAACAGTTTATCATAAAAGTTTGGCACGCTGGCCCAAATATAAACACTGGTGATGCATTGTGGACATAGACACAGGCCCATCCGGTCACCCGTGACGCTAGATTGGGGCCCCCGGCAGACTCCCAAAATCTCAGCAAATACCATTTAGTGGCAGGCTCCCAATAGACTCCTTTTAAGGAAGCACAAAACAGATTTGTGCTTCACACCACACCCTCACTCCCAAGGAACTCACACTGTCCCTTGGTACACTATGTCCACTTTGCAACTCACCCCAAACATCAACAAATAACCGTTCATTACAAGCATGCTTATAATATACAGTAAAACGATCAATTTATCAAATACTGTAAACAGTTCACAACAGTTCAGCAAACTATTTTCAATTTATCAAAAAGGGTTTGGCAAGGGAACTCACCTCGCTAGGTTAAGTTAAACCTAGTTTTAATCCAACTTGCGCAGTTTTCTTGATACCTAGATAAATTATACGTAACCACTAAATCAATTAAAGATCTCTAAACAAAATATTTAGACAAGCCTTTAACCTTTCCAACCCAATAAGAATCATCCCAAGTGGATTTAAAACCAATTTTATACAAACATTTGAAAACTTGTTACTATAAATCCCGTCATAGACTAGAGCTGTTCTATAAAACTCAATTTTTGACCTACTTACAGTCCGAATCAGCTTTTCCTCAAAACATACAGTTTGTAGAGAACATCGATATGGTTCCAGGGACATATTACACGCCTCAAACCGAGATAAGAGTGATTTATTACCATTTTTACAAGATCTGGACAACAACTAAAAAAACCCAAAATCCCAAATCATACCCTATCCTTATGAAATCAAAACCCAATAAAACTTATGGATTAAACACAAATTCTACAATGCATTTTACCCCAAAATCACCCATAAATGGGGTTTTCACCAAACTACTCATACACAATTCAAAACCCAAATTAAATGTATCAAAACCCAACTAAATGATAAGAAATGAGATGGATTATATCCTTAATTTCATTCTATCAATTATCCAACAAAAACTCATTCAATTTAAGAATCTAAATGACTAAATCTTAACAAAGAACATGAAGAACTCCATTAATGGAGGCTTAGAACACAAGGGATAAATTCATACATTCCAAAATGCTTCATATGATTTAGGATGCTTCAATTGTAGGCTCCTTCTTCAATCGACCCTTATTTTTCAATAGCTTCCCCAACTCTCTCTCACACATACTACACCTTTAGGCTTTTCTTAGAAAATGGAGAAATGGAACCCTAACTCACATTTATATACTTGGGCCCTAAAAGCCCAACTCCAAAAACTCTAAGCCTTGAGATTAAAAAGGCCCAACTCCAAGTTACCAATTACTTGGGTTTTACTATCGGTAAATCGAAAATTACGGTTATTACACATGATGTGGCTTGTATATGGTTCATGCAAGCAAATGGAGAGGATGTTGAGATACGAGAGAGGTGGGTGCATAAATGTTATTGGTTGAGTACATAGAAAAATGTGTATGCATTTAACATTGAGGCAACCAGTGGTAGAGACCATTGGCCTCAATCAGATTATGCTATCACTCTCACTTCACCTACACATCACACTTAAATTGGGAGGCCCAAAAAGAAGAGAAGAAATAATACAGAAGAAATGAGTCAACTCAATGTGAAAGGATCAAAGCTTCTTAGGCATGGAAAGACAATGACCTGTAACAAGCGCCACAAGAAAGATCATAGGTCAAGGACCTACAAAGGACAAGAAGATAGAGGCTAAAAATGTTCTGTTTGGGTATTTTGTTATGGTATTTTTTCCTGTTTTAAAACAATTGTTGTTTTGGTTGTAATCCTTTGTTGGTAGTATTTTGGAACTGATGTGGCAAAACAGGGTAGTCTTTATGGTAAAGTAGTCTTATCTCTTTTGGTAGTGTTGTTTGGTGCAAGAATTAATGTTATTTATGGTTTGGTAAAGTAGTCATATCTCTTTTTCCAATGTGTATCTTCTTTTGCAACGTATCTATTATCTCTTGCTCATTTGGATATGATTACACATGAATTAACTAAACTCCAAATAGTGAACCTTTCATTTTCAAGAAGTGGCATTAAATTATTGCTTCAAAACAGGACACTTGCTTGTATTTTCTTGATTATAAATAGGTGATGGTATAAGCCTTGAAACCCATAGAATACTCAAAGTTTGTATCTTGTTGGTAAAATGGCTCCATCACGTAGCAGATTCTTACTTCATAATGCAGTTTGAGAAACATATCTTTAAGAATGGGCATATGGTAAGAATTTTTGTATGTCAAGTCCTTCATAAGCATGTATTTATCTTCAATTTGTTGTTTGAATTGACTATGTTTATATTTTCAGATTATTCCAACTAGTTTTGTAAGGATGTGGAGGCTGGATAACCAATAAAGGTGTTTACTTATCATCGAGGAATTCCCAATCACATGGATATGGTTGTACATGAAGATAACAGAAGGTCGGACATCATTCCTGATCATGTGGTAATCAAAGGATATTTTGAGTTCATGAGTACCAAACACAACATAATCAACAACTCTTGGTTGAGGTTCAAGCTTGATCAGAAAGCATTTGAGAATGGAATGATGGACAACTACCATGTGGTGTTCAAGGTGAAGAAACTGAATTAATGGGTTGGATGGACATGAGTAGTTTGGTTTGGTTTAGTATGTCTTTGGTTTCTATGTAGTGGTTTTGCTTAATTTTCTATGTAATTGTTATGTTTGGTATGTCTTTGGTTTAGTATGTAATGGTTATCTTTGGTATTCCTATGTAACTGTTTCCTAGGTGCTTAAAGAAATTGCAGTGTGTACTTAATGAAATTGCAATGTGCTTAATGACATTGCAGGGTGCTTAGTGAACCACAAAATAGAGACCAATTCCAATGTTCACACACCATTTTTGAGAGAAAAAAAACAAGCACAAATTCCATTAAAATTTCATACCATTTTGGATTACATAAACACGTATGTAACACCCTATTTTAATGGATATTTTAAAAGTGTGATAGAAAAAAAAATGCAAATAGTGATAGTTATAATTCAAGCAATAAATTATTTATGTATGAAATTAAAGGTTAAATCAAGGTTCAAAAAGGCGTGAGGCGTGGCGTGGCGACGAGGCCAAGCCTTAAGCCTTACGAGA
>LUCG01135208.1:0-10000 GCA_001633085.1 Carthamus tinctorius
TCAGATCAAGCAATCTGAAAAGGGTATTTTCATAAATCAAGGTAAGTATGTCACTGACATGCTCAAGAAATTTGATCTCATCTCTTGTACACCTATAAAAACACCAATGCCACCTCCTCTCAAACTTGATAAAGACTCAACTGGGAAATCAGTTGATGTGACTCTTTATAGAGGAATGATAGGCTCTCTTATGTATCTTACAGCGAGCCGACCTGATATCATGTATTCTACTTGTCTTTGTGCTAGACGTCAATCTGATCCCAAGGAGTCCCATCTGACCGTTGTAAAGCGGATTTTCGAATACCTCAAGGGTACTCCTAACCTAAGTCTCTGGTACCCAAAGACTCAGGTTTTGATCTAACTGCCTATTCAGATAGTGATTTTGCAGGATGCAAGTTAGAACGAAAAAGCATCACTAGTGGCTGTCAGTTACTAGGTAGGAAGTTGGTAAGTTGGACAAGCAAAAAGTAAAACTCAGTGTCCACTTCGACCGCTGAAGCTAAATATGTCGCTGCTGGAAGCTATTGTGCTCAGGTTCTCTGGATGAGAAATTGGCTACTTGACTACAACCTGAAGCTTTCAAAAAATTCCAATCTATTGTGACAATACCTCAGCGATCGCAATTGCCAACAATCCGGTTATGCATTCTAAAACCAAGCACATAGAGATCAGATATCATTTTATTAGAGATCATGTGATGAATGGTGACATTGAACTTCATTTTATTTCCACTAATTATCAACTTGCTAATATTTTTACAAAACCTCTTGATGAAACTCGTTTCAATATTCTCATCAGCGAGCTCGGTATGTTGAGCCTTGATACTTAACTCATCAGGGAGTCAATACCTTTAGTGATACTAAAATGTCGTCCTTTCAATGACTCTCATCATGACTCACTGATTGATGGATCTAATGACTGACTCTCTGTCAGGTAGGTCCCTCTAACTCTTAAACCTTATTGCATTCAATATGGTAAGAGGACTTTTCCTCAAAAAGGTATTTTTTTATAAGTACTCTACTTTCAAAAACCAAATCATTTGCTAAAAATTAAATGTTTATTCCTTAAAAGGAAAAGGCAAAACGACTTTATTTTACAATGATGTTTTTACATTAAATGGCCGTCTGACACGTCTAGAAACGGTTACTATTCACTAGCACGAAGTGACTGCTAGTAGGCACGTGGGTGGGAGTGGGCTTATCTTTTTCATCATCACGTTTGCCACCTCACACCAACTCTTGACATTCTCATTCCTCTCAATCCTATATAAACCTTTCTTCATCACCTTTTCATTCTTTAGGCTCACATAATTCTCTAAGGCAAATACTGCTTTCTCTCTCTAACAATATGTGCATTTGAAGAACACTTGAAGATTTCTCTTATCTTCATCCATTCTGGGTATGATTCTTGTTTAAACACATATCCAGAATATTTCAATCTTTTATCTTCTCCATTGAAACCACTCTGTCTGGTTTCAAAAATATAAACCCTAAAAAAGGTTTTTCTCTTTTCAAAATAAACAAGCCTCTCAATCTGCTGAGTTTTTTGTTTTAAGATATTGTGTTGATAATCTCTCATCACATATTATCTTCCTCTTTTAAAACCCTAACATGATTTTCTTTATCATCAAGGTTTTAAATCCATTCTTAGTGAAAGGATAACACCATTTTTGGACCTCTTTCTTATCCAAAAATGAAGGTTTAAAACAATATTTGGACTCCGATTATCATCCTATATTGTTTTACTCATTTTATGTATTTTGCAGAAATGGCCACCTCATCTGCAGCTCCTATCGCTGGTGTGACTACCCTAGTCCCGAGGTTCATCATCCCACTAAACTCCATCAAGTGGAAATCAAACAACTTACTTACGCTCTTCAACTTGCCAGATGAGTACGAAGCAATGTTTGCTGTAGCTCGCAACTTCTTGCATGCCAGCCCTGCCTCAAAGGCTCTCTCTCTTGACATTCCCCCGGTGAAGTCACTGCTCTTCAATTTTTGGGCCACAGCTACCGTGGTCATTGGACGATTGGAGAATGGGAACTCCTACGAGTACGTCCAGGGCTTCATTCCCTCTTCTGCTGATGAAGAGACACTGGTGCCTTTCACCTTAAACCTTACCGACTTCTGGGCCGTTCTCAAATTCCCTGGGAAGCTCGCTGGTGCGAAGTCCTATGACGACCTACCGTCCAACGTAGAGCTGATCGAGTTCTTGGACGAGATCAACTACTAGTGGAAGAAGAACAAGGAAGGCGAACCTGTCGAAAGCCTTGGTGAAGTTCACCGAAACAGGATGTCAGTGGAGATGAGTTATGTCTTCACTAACATCATCCAAGGCCTCACTGGAAAGGTTGGTGCTCACGATTAGGGATCAACCTCCCAGGTGTAGATGTTCCTCTCCCTGATAAAGAACAGGAAGATCGACTATGCAAGGATGATCTTTGAGGACTTGCTCTCCAAGCTTCATCTGAAGCCGAAGACCAGCAAGGACCCCACAAAACCGCCGAAGATCAGGGAGGAAGGTGTCATTTACCCGCGGTTTCTCTCAGGGATCTTCTCCAGGATCCTTGACGACAAGTACCCCTCTGGCAACCTGAAGTACCCCAGCATCGGAGAATCTATTCTCCATGCTCAAGACTTCCATGGATCTCCATCCCTCAAGGACACGCTGGCTGCCCCCTCTAAGGCTGACGTTGACCATGGTCTCACCAACCTCAGGTACGCTCTCTTCTCTTAACTCTTCCAAACCTCTCTCTTCTACTTCAATAGCTATATCGGTGACTAACCCATCACTGACTTCCCCAGCTATTCCACCTTCATCGCATAAGCGATCCTCCACCCCCACTGCTACTACCTCTCCTCCAGCCAAGAAGCATCGAACCCTGAAGAAGATGGGTGCTCCATGTAAAACTCGTACCTCAGTACCTCTAACTCAATCTTCTTCCAAATACTATCTAACTCTCTCTTCTAAACCAACAACTTCTAAGGTTGTTACACTAAAAGAACCTGAGGTACCTTCACACAAGGCCTTAGAGAAAAGGAAGGCCAATCAATCTGATGTTCTTCCAGCCTCAGGTAATATTACTACCTTTTCTTTTCCAAAACTATGTGAGTCTTCATCTACTCACAAAGTTTTTCGTAGTACAGGTTCTTCTCAGGTACCTCTTCAGACATCTTTTACTCGAAGCGAAGCCCAAGCGAAGCTTGACGCGGCAAAAAGGGCGAAGCTTGACGCGGCAAAAAGGACGAATCTTGACGCTGCAAAAAGGGCGGAGCTTGACGCCGCCAAAAAGCCTAAAGCTGCACTACAACAGTCTCTCCTTGATGCTGCCAAGGATCGAGAATCAGCGGCCAAGGCGCTTGATGAGAAGGAGGCTGTTGAACGAGCTCTTGTAGAGTTACAAGCTCGGACTTCAGCTGCTGCTACTTCAAGCTCTCAAGGTTCAGGGCTCTTCATTCAGCTCCCTGGCCTTGAGAAGCTCAACAATAGTTGCAGCTCTCCTCCTCTTCCCTTCTTCAAAAGGTGGAAGACTACTGTAGATCTACCATCTATGCCATCCAAGCCGTTGTATATGCTACTCAACCAGCTCCAGTGGACCTGACGCCTTTACGAGATGATGTTCGATCTCTCCTTCAAGCTCAGGATTCAAAGATCAGCGAGCTTCAATCAACCATCTCCCATCAGGCCACCCTGATTCAGGCCTTGACCAGTAAGGTCCAGGCTCTCAGATCTCAGGCTCCTGCTCCTTCCTTCTCTCAGGCAGATCTGGACCTGCTACTCAGTCAGGTAATACCCTGATCAACCTCGACACAACGGTTGCAGGGATGGAATGTCTCCTCCTCCAGCTTCTTTCAGCAACTACAAGGGCTAACCCTTCAGCGGTTGAGGGGGAGAGACATGCCGAAGCTGGACCTTTACATCCCTCTCACTCCCAAGACGACTTAGTCATGGAGGGAGAAGATGAAGATGATGAAGGTGACGATGATGATGAAGAAGACCACAATGATGGTTGTGGTGGGGTGTATTGGGGTCAAGATGACGATGACGATGATGACCAACCCCCACCGATGATCAAGCCACTGGTCATCACCTCCTCTCACCAAGACAGAGAGGCTCAACCCTCTGAGGGGGAGCAAACCCAGGGGGAGCACAACCCTTAGGGTAACAGCAATGAAGACCAACCTGCTCAATCTCTAAAACAGGTTGTGAACGTCTCTTCAGGTACTCCTACCCCTTCCTCTACTCTCACTCCTCAACCTTCTCCTCTAAAACCTCTATCCCCAACATCCTCTGATACCCAAAGAACCTCAAAGGGTAGAGCTATCATCATCTGATGATAGATCTTACTCTGACCCTTCCCCAGATACCGAACCAACCACCATACCTGCTATCAACTTTACTCCAATAACTGACCCTCACCAGAAGGTACCCTGGATTGGACAACATCCTCTTCCTCACCCAACGCTGACCCTTCACCAAATCTCCAAATAACCCAAGAGATCCGAAACCCTAATAAATAAAAATAATAAATAAAATGGAGAATCGGTAATCAAACAAAGAGAATTAATTTATAGAGAACACGATACTCACTATGGATTTATGAATTTCTTTTCAGATAGTTTGACTCATTCAACTAAAACAATGATAAACATCCTTTTTAGGGTTTGTTCAACTAGAACTTACCTAATCTCCCGCAATCTTAAGAGTAATATAGTTAGGGCATACTATCCTCCCAACCTTTTACAATTAAAACAACCTAGATTATCATGCAACTATTAACTAGATACTTTCCTGTTTCTTCAGTCTAAGGGAAACTTTCCTCAGAGACTGGTTTACTACCCTGTCTGTAACCAGATTATCAGACCCTACTCCCCAATCTCCTAAATTTAGGTAGCTTGCCTACCAAGTCACCAAGGTGAAAGGCAGAGGAAATTAGTTAACTATGGAGAATCTATCTACCTCTAAATACGACCAGTTAATGATTTCAAGTAGCGAAAGTTAAAATCACAAACAAGAGTTAAACATGACAAACATTCAAAACCATTCATCAATAATAAAATATAAATCAAACTATCCTCCAAGTTCATCAAACCATAATGAGTATTTAAAGAATTTAGCTACTAAACATAGTAAAATCCATATTCTCAAATAAACATAAACATATTAGGCACGGTAGCGATTGAAGAATAGGCTCCAGTAATCCTACTTCGGGTTTTAACTGATGAAGTTCCACTACTTCCGATCACCTTCTTCAATTGCCGGTTCATATAAGACTGCTTTCTCCTGTGATTCTCTGTGTGTTTCTATCAAGATATGAAACCCTAGGTTGGAAGTCTTAATATATAAGGCCATCCCGTAGGCACTTCACCATTGCGATCCTTAAACCTCGCAACGCGAAGTTGTGATAAATTCCAAAATAAAGGATTTCGTACTGATCTCTTCAAATGGAAGTCTTGCGCACCAAGGAATATCCCATGCAAATCTCGCAACGCGAAACTCCCTCTCGCGGCTTGAAATCCTCGAAGCTGTGAAAGTCAAAGTCTAAGTATTGGCACTCTCGTGGCGTGAAATGTCAATCTCGCGATTGCGAGAAGCCTTCTATTGAGGATATTTTTGACTTTTCACATTTTTGGCCTTTTTCGATATTTTTTGCTCCAAGTGACTTCCAAACCTGCAAAATGAAGAATGATAGCAATTAGGTTTTTAGACGCAGTGATTAGGATCCAAAACAAGGTAAAACGATGATATCAGTGTCTAAAAATATGTATAATTTTGGCGATATCAGCAAGTCACCATGCACACAATAACGAAAAAAATAATGTTTGACACATTAAAAAGCATTTTTGATAGTTGGATACACACAATAATTTTTTGAGTATAACTTGATACATTTTGGAGAAGTATCCCCTTTTGTTTTTTGCGACTTCCTGCAAAGCTTCTGTCCTGAGTCTATCTTTGTTTCTAACTCATCTGACTTGCAGTTAGGCCCCACCACCTTAATTTATGTAAACACACTCCTTAATTGAAACAAACAATTTTGATTGGTTGAAAAAGGAGTTAACACAGTTAACACAATATCATTGGTTAACAAACGAACCTCCCTCTCTCTATATATACATGATTATATATAATACTATAATAATGTGGTTAAGTTCCAATGAGAACTTGAGGTTAACGTGAAAAGTGTGAGAAGTGGTTATCAACCGTTGGATGAGAAACATATGCTAATTAGAATGAGATGCTGATAACTCCAAAATTATACATGTTTTGGTCGTTCTGGATTATAATGTCTATCCCCATTTTTGCCCATATTTGGTACTTTTTACCTCCGAAAACCTTTGCTTTTCAGTTTAGCAGGTTTTGAAGGCTCGTGTACGTAAAAGTAAGAAAAGAGGAGAAAAAGCACGGGAAATGGAGTTTTTGAGAGACAGAAGACTCTCGCGATCGCGAGACACTAGTCTGGCGTCGCGAGATGGATACTTGTTCTAGAATGTTCCTTCCTACTTCCCATCTGGCGTCGCTTAATCCCATTCTGGCGTCGCAAAAAAGAAGTCAACCCTAATTAGAAGATTCCAGAATATTCAAAAGGATTTTTAGGGTTTGATAAGTGTCTCACGTCGCATAAGCTACCGCCTCACGATCGCGAGGTGGGACATCCTTAGTGTTCTTTAAATACTGCCTTCTGCCTGACTTTCAATCCATCCAGAAAAATATTCAGAAGATTCTGAGAGGCTTAGAGAGTATTCGGAGGAAGGAGTTGTATGAACCTACAGTAGAGAGCGGTGCTTAAACACCCGGAGTCGTCTTGCTGGTGCCCGATCATCAACTGTTGCACGGTCTGCTTAATGTGTTCATATTTATTGCTTTTTTTGATAGTAGTTATGTTTAGTGGCTAGTACTCNGATTGAATGATTGTCTTGTGATTCCTAATTATTGTCTTAACGGTGGCTACTTGAATTTGTTGGTTGGGTGTGTTTGTTATCTGACAATTAATGAACAGACTCCTATCGGTTAATCAACCTCCCTTACCTTTCGATTTTGTGACGTGGTAAGCAACCCATCGGACTAGAGTAGGTTGGATATTAGGGTCCCACGAATTGACATTAATTAGGGTGACTTGTACTAGATTTCATAGTCCCTGTACTTGGGCCGGGAAACCAACCTGGTTGACAATCACTGATATTCATGCTAGGGTGCTTATGCTTAAATTCCTACAATAATCATTAATCTATATATTTTGGGCAATTATATCAAATCATCTGAAAAGGGATTCTATCAACCATAGTAAGTACTTACTTCTCTCATTAGTATAAAAAGTTCTTTTCTTTATTTGTTTCATTAGTTTAATCATAGCTTTATAAAAACCCCTTTTCAAAGTGCTAGTTTTCTGAGATTAATTAATAGAGCTAATAAACTGAGATTAGATAGCTTCACTATTCCCAGTGGTAAGAATGATACCTGGACTTACCTACACCATATTATACCCGATCAGGTACGCTTGCCTGTGAATGTGGTAATATTAGTAGGGTGATTTTTAAGGGTAAAACTTGGTTTGATTTAATATATATATTTCACCGCATCAGATGCATCGAGATGCACTAGATCAGCTCCCCTCAAAAGTGCAATTCAGAAGGAGGGGGCATGAGATTAAAACTGATCAACTGTCAGATCTAATTCGCATGCTTCTCATACAATCATTTTCTATAACAATATAAATACATAGATATTTATTAGTATGAGTTAAGTTACGATGAGAACTTGATGTTAATGTGAGAAGTGGTTATCAACGTTGGATGAGAAGTAGATCCACATTAGGATGAGATGCACCAAGATAAGATGCATTGAGGTGCAACAAATCAAGTTTATTCTAAAGCATAATTAATGGAAGGACATGAAATTAAAAGTGATCAATGGTTCATATTCAATTCTCACGTTTCTTGTAACAACCCAGCTTGTGGAAATAAAAATACCATAAACATTTAAAACTTCCAAAAGTCGAACTACAAAATTTCGAGTCAAATCCATACATCATTCAAAATAAACATAAAAACTAGCAACTGAGAGTACTAAAACACTAAAAACTATAGGGACGTCGAAGGTAAGAGGTACGATTAACTCGATCTTATCTCCCTGAATCAACCTTTCCAACTTGCACACCCCAACCCTACCAAATCCGAGTCGGATAACCAAGGTCCGAGTCGGATAACAAGATTCCGATTCGGATAATAGGAGTCCGAGTCGGGTTATTACATCACTCCCTCCTTACAAGAATTCTGTCCCAAAATTCACTGCTGAAGAAATAAATTAGGATACTTCATCTTCATTTCCTCTTCACTCTCCCAAGTTGATCCCTGACCTTTATGGAATCTCCTTTGTACTCTCACCAAACCAATTTCCTTCGTCCTTAGCTTCCGGACCTTGCGATCTATTATCGCAATTGGTTCCTCAACATACGTCAGTTTTTCGTCCACTTTGATCTTTACCAAAGGTATTGCTAATTCAGCATCCGCCAAACACTTCCTAAGGTTCGACACGTGGAAGGTCGGGTGAACCCCATGCAATTCCTCGGGTAGATCCAGCTTTTAGGCGACCTCTCCTACTCTCTCAATGATGGAAAATGGTCCTACGAAGCGAGGGGTTAGTTTTCCCTTTCTTTCCTTATCTGACTACTCCTTTCCACGGTGAGACTCTCAACATCACCTTGTCTCCTACTTGAGATTCTATTAATTTTCTTCTCTTATTCACGTACATCTTCTGATGATCTTGTGCTGCTTTCATCCTTTCACGTATCTGCCAATCTTATCGGAGGTGACTTGCACGATTTTTTATCCCGTTAACTGTCGCTCTCCTTCCTCGTTTCAACACAAAGGCGTTCTACACTTACGCCCGTACAAAGCCTCGTACGGTGCCGCCTGAATGCTGGCATGATAACTGTTGTTGTACTAAAACTCGATTAAGGGCAAATGGGTTTCCCACGACCCTTTAAAGTCTATGACGCAAGCTCTCAACATATCCTTTAACGTTTGGATCATACGCTCACTCTGACCATCTGTCTGCGGGTGGTACACGGTGCTCATTCTAAGTTGCGTGTTCATCTCCTTATGGATGCTTCTCCAAAACCTCGATGTAAAAAGGCTATCTCGATCTAATACTATGGATAATGGTACCCCTGTCTGGTTACTATTTCTTTCACGTACAATTCCGCCAACTTCTCCATCGGGTACGTCTCCTTGATCGCTAGAAAGTGAGCCGATTTGGTGAGACGTTCAATTATTACCCAGATGGTGTCATTCCCGTTCGGTGTCCTTGGCAATTTCATCACGAAATCCATGGCGATATCGTCCCATTTCCACGTCAGTATTTCTAACGACTGTAACTCCCCGTATGGCCACTAGTGTTCTACTTTCACTTGTAGGCAAGTCGCACACCGCTCGACAAAGTGAGCGATATCTTTCTTCAGTTCTGGCCACCAGTAATTCCGACGCAAATCTCGTAACATCTTATTTGTACCTGGGTGAACTGAGTACCTTGATTTATGCGCCTCCTCTAACACCTTTTGACGTAGTCCTCCGTGCTTAGGGATCCAAACACGATCACCCAAACACCTCAATCCTTCGGCGTTAACTCGCATGGTTGCCAAGCTTCCCACTACCCTTTCTCTCTTCTAGCTTTCTTCCTTCATTGCTTCTTCCTGACATTTTCTGACTTCGGCTCTAAAGTCTGACGTGACTTCTATACGGTAGGCTACGACACTTGGCGACTCTCCCCTTTCCTTTTGACTCAACGCGTCACCACAACGTTCGCCTTACCAGGATGGTAAAGGATTTTGCAATCATAATCACTCAGTAGCTCCACCCACCGTCATTGTCTCATATTCAGCTCTTTCTGGTTGAAAAGATGTTGAAGGTTCTTGTGATCGGTATAGATCTGACACCTTACGCCGTAGAGATAATGCCTTCAAATTTTCAAAGCAAGACTACTGCTGCTAGCTCCATGTCGT
>LUCG01135253.1:0-14787 GCA_001633085.1 Carthamus tinctorius
TAAGTGATTTCCCCCCAAAAAGTGCTGAAAAAGTGATAAGTGGAAAAAACAAACACCCCCTTATTATGATTCTTGTTCATGATTCCATTTTTTTCAATTTATAAAAAAAATTAAATTTTATTTACTAAATGAGTATCCATTGGGTTCTCCGACCCCGATGGAGATTTTCTTACCCGACTCCGATGGGGATTTGACGGGGAGGGGATGGGGACAGGTGTGGATATAGGAGGTTGGGGACGGGGTCGGATATTATAGTCCCCGCTACCATCTGCCCCCGTTTGCATCCCTAACAGTTAACCATTACAAATACAGTGTTATCAAGACCTAACTTCGATAGAAATCAACTGATCACGGGAGAAACTTACCTTTTCAAAACCTTCGTCACTAGCTCCCGGATTATGCCCAAAAACACGTCATAGCCGGCGCCCGACGAGTAGCGACGCAAAAAGCAACCAACCGCTGGTGATAGTTCCTACCGGTGATCTGGTCTGAAGGCAGCAACACAGCAGTCGCCGACGACAGATGGTGGTCGTCAACAGGCGGTGATCGGCCGTCGAACGTTAGGCGGCAGCAGGTGGTTAATCACCAGCAAGAGATGACCGACGAAAAAGGGGATTTTGCAGGTCGGAGGTCGATGGAAAAGACACAGATAATAGGCTAGGTTTTTTTTTCTGCTTCTATTTTTTTTTTCAAACCAATATGAGAGATAAGGAAATAAAGCAACTAAAGTTTATCTAATATACCCACTTCCAAATGATGATGCATGAGATTTGGGGTGAGCATTGGGCCCGAAAAAACCGGTCCGAACCGGAACCGAACCGGGACCGGAACCGGTATTACCTATACGGTCCGGTTTTCGGTCCTAAAAATCGACCATTTCCGGTTCCGGTTCCAAACCGGGTTCGGTGCCAAATATGCGGGTAAAAAACCGGGACCGGCCCGGTTGTTTAAGAGACGTTTAATATATTTATTGTAATTAAAAAAAATCTAACTCTAATTATATTATTCAATAAGTCCGAAAAGAAACACTTAAAAAACATTGACCATTAAAAAATCCATCAAAAAACGGCCATAAAAAGCCATCGACCATGACGATACTAACTATATAAATAGTTATCGTTCTCGTATAAATTTCTCATATATGTATATATAGATTTATATTTTATTGTTGTCGACTAGTTGTATATTTAAAATAAGTAAAATAATAATATGAGATAATAAAATATGTTTTCGACCTATCAAGAAATTATCTCATTATAAAATTTATTTAAACGGTTCCAACAGGGTTTTTGACCGGAAAACCGGGACCGGAACCGGCACCGGTATTACTTATACGGTCCGGTTCTCGGTCATAAGAATCGGCCGTTTCCGGTTCCGGTTCCAAACCGGGTTCGGGCCGGTTCGGTCCGGTTCGGGTCCAATGCTCACCCCTACATGAGATTCACACCTAAATCCCTCCTATTTCTATATAAACAATTTAAGTCCACAACTTTTAAAATAACTAAAAATTTAAGCTATAAAAAAAAGCCATTTAAATCTAAATAATGAAATTCACAAATAGGATGTTATGATATATATGTTCAAAAGTCGAATGTTGAGTCAGAATACACAGGCCTCCTTGAGTCCTTGACCCTTTTTTTCCAATTGTCGGTTGTATTTAGTTTTGATCGTTTTCTTGTGCACGTATAATCTTGACATTTTGGCAAAAAAAAGACTTAACTAACTTGAAAAGTTGGACCAATTTTGCATTTTAGAGCTATGTTTTTTTATAGATAATCATTATTTTTCATTCAACTTCATAATTGAAGCTTTAATAATAGGTAAAAATGCATAAAAATGATATTATTGTTTAGAACATCTCCAATAGATCCTTTAAAAAACGGAGACTTTGAGGATTTGTGTTCCAATAGGTCCCGAAGCCTTCTCTAAAATGTAGAAAGTAGGACAGAAAAGATAAAATCCTCCAAATTTGGATAACTTTTCAGAAAATGATTACTTATAAAATATTTTTTTTTAATTTTTTTTATCTATAAGAATCCTTGAAATAAAATGTTTAAGTAAAGAAATAATATTTTATGAAACGTATCGAATATTTAAATAATATAATTTATATTGTAATCTTCAAAACTAGAATTTACATGTCTACTTTATCTTTTTGTTAAATTGATCAATTTTATCGCTTATTATTATTATTATTATTATTAGGGAAAATTATAAATTTCGTTCGTGTGGTTTTATATTGATTGTGTACAAGGGCCTTGAACCCTAAAATTAATGACTAGTATTCTTGTGGTTTCATTTTTGTTATAGACTTTTTGTTACATTGATCAATTTTATCGCTTATTATTATTATTAGGGAAAATTATAAATTTCGTTCGTGTGGTTTTATGTTGATTGTGTACAAGGGCCTTGAACCCTAAAATTAATGACTAGTATTCTTGTGGTTTTATTTTTGTTATAGCTCGGAGTCCCTTCATCCCTTGTTCTAACTTCTGTTAAAGAATTTCATTAAGGAGTATTTTAGTCATTTTGTATTTTTCTTCTTTTTCTTTTATATAAAGTAAAACAATATATTAATATAATTAGATAATATATGTCTGTTATGATTAAGAGATTTGTTGCAAAAGGAACATTTGTTTTGGCAGAACACAACTTGCTCTCGGAATGTTAGTACTATTACAGAAGTTTCTTTGTAATAGCAATAAAGACATCTACTTTTCGAATGGATACACCTTTAACTTGCTTGGGTTTGGTGAATACACATTTTTTTTTCAGATTATCATATTATGAAGTTGATCCAATAATTAGTTTTACGTTTTGTTTCTTTTGTTGAAATTACTCTTGCTTAGTTGGGTGTTTGAAGTTTATCAAGATATATACATTGTTCTATGGTTTCAATATTTGTTTAGGTTCATCTATGATATTTATAAATACTAAAAAAACCCTTTAATGTTACCCAGTTTTTTATAGAAAACCGGGTTCCATTAGCATATTAGCAGTCTAATCCTTCCCTACGAATACCCTAATGGTACCCGGTGAAATTAAAGAACCGGGGTCAATTACATCGAACGTACCCGGTTGGAAAACCGAGTACCATTACACAAGCCAATGCGACCCCCGCTTAATAGGACCCGGTTCTCTAAGAGGGTACTATATGGCTTAACAATCGGGGTCTATAACCTTTCTGTAGTAGTGATCAATCCTTTTGGATTTGAAGGTTTTTGCATTACGTGAAACCTCTGTGCTTTTTGAAGTTACAAAAACAAACCTAAAAAGAGGCCTCTAGAAATAATCGTGATGACTTACCTACCATTTAGGTTATGGATTCATCGAATAGTTCCAAGTTAAGTTCTAGAAAGAATCTTTATATCTAAAGTTTCATTGATGGTTTGTTAAAGAACAAACAACCTTTGACCCTCTATATAAATGTTTGAGTTCCAAACACCAAACACTTTGGGTTTTACTTTCATTTTGAGTTTGATTTTTATTGTGATTGGGTTGGGTTGATGATGGGCCTAGGTTGATTTGGATTAAGTTTTGGTGATTAGGGTTAATTTGGTGTGTGTTTGATATATGTTGTTGGACAAGATATAGAGTGGTCCGAGAAGATGACTAGGATACGTGGAGGGTCGATGACGAGGAAACCATGGGAATCACATTTTTTGTTATTAATTATGGTTTGATGCACTAATACAAAAAAGCATCAAAAGTTGTACATGTAAAATCTATCAAAGAAATGGACAAATTGACTAAAAATACCTTTGACTTAACGAAGGTTCTCAAACGAAAGTTAAAGCAATAACCCCTGATCTATGACGGAAATGAAACCACGAGGACCCTAGTGATGAGATTCAGAGACCTTGTTCATAATCAACCTAAACAACATGGAAGAGATTTGTAATTTACTCTTAATATTAATAATCTATTGTGATCAAATTACATATCTTGAATGAATGATTGTACATATTTTTTAAATTTGAAAAAATCAAAATGTCTTTTAGACTCAATTTTTTAAGGAAAAAAAAATACTTTCTACTCTTAACAATTTTTCTATTTTGAAAATTAAAACATAGTTATATTATTAAATATTTTATACATGTAATAAAATATTATTTCCCTCTCACAAAGATTTGACATTAAGATTTCTTGTCGGTGAAAATATTAAAAAAGGTTTCTCTCTCATGACAATCATTTTTGTGGAGTTCTTCATATTTAGAGAATTTCATGTCATTTTTACATTTTGGAGAATCTGATGCAAAAAAGTTTGCCTAAAATATTTGTTTTCTTCATTTTAGAAAACTTGTTCGAGGTGTTCTAAGAAATCAATTTTTAAAGGGAAAACATTTTTAAACAAAGTCAGCATGACAGAATCCTCTAGATGTTCGAAATGAATGCTTCGGGTGTTCATGTGAGACTTTGTTGTCTGTTTCCTACAATGTTTAAACTGTCTTTTCTAAATCAATTTTTAATGAATGTTGTCTTTAAGTATAAAGACGATGTTGTGTCTTAGCATTCAAATTCTATTATAACACATACAAATCTCATGGATTCAAGATCAATACTCTCTCCAGTTTTTCAAATTGAAGATAACGTTTTATCCGATAGAATATTTTCTCGCGAGATCAACTGAGCCTAATAGTTAAGTTTCTTTTATTTTTCTGATTGTCCCACCTTATTCTTGCTTAGAAAAAAAAAGACAAAATAAAAGACACCACGTAATCAAAATTTCTAATAAAGTTTAGATTTTGTCATAAAAATTCCATTATAGTGAAGTGAAATGTGTGTCCTTATAAGTGTTGTTTGTTTTTTAGAAAATACCTCTTAAGTATGAAAATTATAAGGTTTGTAGACTTAAGATTGTTTGTTTTATTTTTAAGAAAATGTTTGAAAACCTTTTACTATCCTCGGAAATTTTAAGAGGTGCACCATCCACCTCTTATTTTTTAGATGTGAAATCATACTTCAGAGCTCCAATCTCTTAAAAACAGACGACACCTAAATATCAAACTCTCTAGTCTTCGCATCTATTTTTAGTTGGAAAGGTTGTTGAAACTAATGGGCCGTTTACTTGACACTTACCCGGTAAGTGCTTACCGGGTCAATTTATCTTACGAGACGATCATGCAAAGGACTAGAATCTTACCCGTTAAGAGGGATAGCATGAACCGAGAGTCTTAGCCGGTAAGTGAGATCGACAACTCTTACCCAGTAAGAGCTTACCGGGTAAATTGTTGTGTACGATACCGTTTTGAGAAACAAAAATATTGTCCGATATGGTAGGTGATAATGTTCAATTTCACCGGTAAGCACTTACCAGGTAAGTGTTTAAGTAAACACCCCTAAGATCTATGCCAAATAACTTTCTCTTAGGTTGCATTAACAAAGATTAAACCAAATAACACCTTTAAAGTAAAAATATCATTTTTGTATATATATTGTCAAATAATAAACTATTGCAAATTTTGATATGTCCAATTAACATATCTTTTGTTATCACTTACAAAATATTATTCATAAGCTTTGATAAACTACTTATTGATAGCATATTCAAAGGTATTAACAGTATGGACATTCCTACAAGGGTGTTATTTCTAATAAACCGTGATCGTATTCTGACCAATGGGAAGTTGGTGATGGTCCCAGTAGCAAGTTTTGGAGATGCCAATTCGAGGCTTTTATAAAGTCGAGATGGACAATACGATAAGAATCGTGTACCAGTTAGGACCACATTGTCTTGAGATCGGGACCCCTTTTAAGCCGACCTACTCATTGATCCATATGAACAATGTCCCACAAAACTCCAAAAAAAAGTAATGTTATTTCATACACATCATACACTTAGAAGTTGTACATTGCTCGATTTTAAAAGGGACCATACTTTAAATAAATAATGTTATTTTAACTTGTATTCAACGAAAATTATACATTACTCGATACTAGGCTACTAGCTGAGTACCTGTGTATTCATCTAATGTAGCGAGACGTAAAATTTTGTTGTAAAAGCCCATATAACAGAAAATGAATGCGACTCCACGTTATAAATGGAAAAATCTGAACTTTATATTTAAACAAGTTAAAAGTTACATTAATTTATACGCAAAATCTGCATATAGACTTGGAATCATGCAAGAACAGACTGTTTTTCTTAGACCAGATCATTTTCGTGAGACCCATGAGACTACCTTTTCATATTTGAAACTTCACAGTAGAACACTATGAAAGTAATTTCACAATGTTATTGCTCTGAAGGTTCAAATTTTTTTTACCTTTATAATGTTTTACTGTGAAATTTCAAATGTAAAAATATGAACTTACAGATTCACGAAAATATGTTCGCCTCACGTAAACCCAAACCCTCTGTACATTCATGCCTAAATAGGTTAAATTGTTTTCCACAAAGGGATCAAATGGTGAGATGAAGTTTCAAAAACTCATGCACTATTTTTGCACTTAAAACTGATGTTATACTCATGATTCATGAATTTAGGAGTTTTTAAGAATCATACATGATTATTTTACAACTTATAAGATAGTGTAGATAAATACCATAAAAGTATAATATAAATAATAATAGTGCAATCATAACTCATAACTTGTACCTTATGCTAGAAGAGTTGTACATGTGCTATAAAAAGTTGTACATTACTTGATATAAATGTGAGCTTACAATTGTTACACCAACTTATAACAAAACACATAAAAAGAAAGATTTCTTGGTACAACTTCTTGCTCAACCTTACAAAAATTATAAGATTAAATAAATTTTAAAATATTGCTACAACAAAACTAAACTTTTTCTTGATATTCATCAATGATTATACGTATGGAATAATTTTTTGTGAACCAAGATAACGAAAAACTTACGTTTCTTATACGTATGCCCGTTGCCGTTAAATCAAACCCGTGTATTCAAAAATAAATATGCGGTTGTTTTTAGGTCGTCTACGAGCTTTGCTTCGAGTACCAGAGCTTTTTCTGGCAAATGAGAACCTTTTCGGTCTCGATGTCGTACTCGGTGGCTTCTTTATGACAACCCCATTTCATCCCTTTAGCTATTGTGGCGATCGCGTCTACAAAGTAGCTCGATTCCCGAATGATTGCGTACCCGTTTGGTCTCAAGATCCGGTCCATTTCCAATAACACGTGTTTCATCTCGCACCTGCGTGAAAAAGAAGTCAAAGTCAAATGCGAGTTTGTTTACAAGATTGATGTCATTTGTAATGCCTCCGGCCCAAAGCATACGTGAAAAGAAGTGCCCCGTAAGCATTCCCTATCTATGTATAATACTTATGCGTATAAAGGGAAAACCTCAAAAAAAATGGGAAATCGAGGAACACCCTGATAGCCCTTCATCTGGACGGTATGAACTAGTGCATACAAGTAAATTAAGTTGATTTTTGGTTTTTATGCACGTGTGTATGTTACGTTACTTGTATGCACAAGTGCATTTTGTTGTTTTTTGGTAAATTAAGCTGTATGCACAAGTGCATACATAGCAGATGAAGGGCTACAACGGTATTCCTCAGTTTTCAATTTTATTCAGGTTTCCGTGACTCTCTCTCTCTCTCTATATATATATATACATATAATTAATACATTTATTGTTTACATAAACACTATTAGAGTATGTATTCTTTCAATGAATATATTCATCAATGCATATCTATATTTATTATGCATACATTCATCAATGTACTCGTTAAAATTTATTCTCTATTTATATATGCATCAATGAATATATTAGTTCTCACCGATTCTCAAAATATTTAAGTTTCTTAAATGAATAAATGTTACAAACCTATATGGCATCTAACCTTAACGTATGGATTTAAGTCATTATTTCACACTGCGAAGCTTTTTTACGTGTACTTTTTGTTCACAATGTGAAACAACCGTGTATATTTTGCAATGTGAAACAACACATGATTCACTGGCTTTTACGATTTTCAACCTTTTTTGAGATTCTCATTCGGGTTTAACAGTATCTGTCTAGCCGATACGAGACTACAACAAAAAACAATTTAGTCGAAGAACAAAAGTTAAAAATAGTAGCTTACCTATGGCTTTCGGTCGTAAAGAGGCCATCCACATGCAAGAGATCGTAAGTTCGAGGATACGTTGAGAACGCCTCGCACCTAAACAAAAAGATTAGACGAGTGAATTCATATAAAAAACAACATAAACATATAGCGTTTATCTATATATATATAATCGTATTACAACTTACCAATCTTGGAAAGTCCCGATAAGCCCCCTATCGTAAACAACGGGAAGCGTATTCATTGCAAACGACGACACAACATTCATGACCCAAAGCGGATCGTTGATCAAAGCCGCAGCAAAACCTCCGTAAACCGTATTCATATCCATCACGTTTCGGATCTTATTGGTTCCGAGAGCCGGAAGCAGCTTCTTGTAGTGCTTCACGCGGCTCTTCCACTTGCTATCATCGTGCTTGAACGCCCCATCGCTGCCGCCTCGAACATCTGAAACCCGTTCCGGAGCCACGCTCAGTCTCTCGGGCCATTTCGCGAGCGATTTCAAGCTCAACTTCTTGATTTTCGCATCGGGCACAACCACGCAAGGCCTCAACGGCGTGTACCATCCCGAATCGGGCTCGGTCCCGTCGTCGCATTTCGGCGGGTAGCTGTCGGGAGTGTCGAGCTTCTTGTAGCAGCTGTTGTCGGACGATTTCTGCCACACCGCGATATCGTCTTTCTTGTTGTACAGCTTGAAGCACATCGAGGTTAGAAGCTCTTGTAGCTTCTCGTAATCGGATTTCTGCTCTCCGACCGTTGTGTTCCAGCCTCTCCACCGGTTCTCGTAGTTTACGGGCGGGCCGGATAGGACCCAGAAGCCTCCGGGTCGGAGGATCCGGTGGACTTCAAGAAGGTAAATTCCACCTGAAAGAAAACGTCATTGATGCATTTTATCAAACACCTGGTGGGCATGAAACAAATCTTCCATAAAGCTACAGCAAATTTGTTCAAAAGATTACCGAATTCCGTCCATGGGATCAGGCATCTGGAGCAATGAGCCATGTCGAATGAGTTCGAAGGAAACGGAAGACGCTGGGTTGATATGATTCCGAGAATGGCGGGAATCCCACGTTCCAAAGCGAACTGAACTTGGGCTTCGTGGTTATCTCTTGGTGCAAGAGAAACGGTAAGAATTCCGCGATCAAGCAAGTCACCTCCCCAACTAGCAACCTGAAATTTCCACCATTTTAGCTCCAAAACTCAAGAATTTGCTTAGGCTGTGTTTCGCAAACTAGCTGATAAGCTAGCTGTTACTGATAAGCTAGCTTATGAATAAATTATGTTTGACAAAAACTAGCTTATAAGTATCAAAAAGAGTATCTTGCGGAACTATTAATATTAATAAGGGTATAATTGGAAAAAAAAACTCCTAAAACGCTACACCAACTACCTTTCCAATAAGCTAGCTTATGGTACTTCCAAACATAAGCTTATTTTTGCCAAACACATATTTTTGCCAAACACAGCTTTAGGCTAGGCTGTGTTTGGCAAAAATAAGCTAGCTTATAAGCTAGTACATGTCTGGAGGGACCATAAGCTAGCTTATTGAAACGCTAGTTGGAGTAGCGTTTCAGGAGCTTTTTGTAGCTTTTTCCAATTATAACCTTATTAATATTAATTATTATACTCCAAGATACCTGTTTTGATCGTTTTTACATACTTATAAGCTACTTTTTGCCAAACATAATTTATTCATAAGCTTAGCTTATTAGTCAAACAGCTAGCTTATCGGCTACCAGGTAGCTTGCCAAACACTCGTCCTTAATCTGACCAAGATTTCAAAAACCCTAATCGGAGGTCGAAAAACTCACCCCACAACCGGTATCAATGGCGGTACGAACAGTGCCATCTTTCATTCCAGGAATGAGGTTTTGCATCAGATCAACATAAGCACTAACGCCATTGGGAAACATGGTGCCACCACCTGGAAAGTAGAACTTCTCCCCTTCTTTCCTCAACCAATGTTGGTTGGATTTCTGTTTGTTGATCCAGTCATATGGGACATTCCTAAAAGATTCAATTTTATAACAGGATTTAGTAAAAAGATTTAGTTTTTCTTTTTTTTAATTATCGATGAAGATCGAATGTTTACCTGTACCAACATTCGTTTTTGCTTTTCGGCCATCTGATTGGCTCCTTGTAGCCATCCGGTGGCGGTACCAGACACTCTTTTCTGTCGAAGGCGGCGGGGCAGTGGCGTTCCATGAACGTAAGGCGGTGTCGTCCGTATTTCATCCATCTCTGTTCATCGAAATCGGAGAAAACATAAAGTCGAACGGTTAGAATCCCACGTCAGCTAGATCCGGACCATCAAGTTGGGTTCGTGTGACACTAGTTTTTTTTCTTTGAGACCATAAGCTTTACAACAAAACATTGCGAAGGTACAAAAAAACACTGAACCTTCACAACAAAAGATGGTGAAGCTTTGCCTTCGCAGTGCTTTGATGTGAAGGTTCAGTGTCATTTTTGTGGTTTCACTGGAACATGCTCTTGATCATCTCACATGATCCAAGTCCAAACAATCAAACTTATATATAGATTGAGACTTGAGATCACGTGAGACCAAACTGTTTTTATGAGACTCGTAAGACTAAAATTTTTACACTTGAAACTTTATAGCAAAACAGTGTGAAGGTTACTCACAGTGTTTTTGCTGTGAAGGTTCAGATTTATTTTATCTTCACAACATTTAGCTGTGAAGCTTCAATTGTAAAAACGTGGTTTCACGGGTCTCATGAAAACAAGGAGAACAAGTGCACTGTATGATTCGACAAAGTTGGGTTCACGTCGGATCAATCAGTTTCCGCGAGATCCGTGGAACAAAAAAGAATTACACAGAACCTCACAGCAAAAACACTATGAAAGGTCTAGTGCTATTTTTGTGGTCGAGGAACATGTTGGTCTCACATGATCCCAAATCGAGACCATCAAACCTCTCTCTCTCTCTATATATATATATATATGTATATTCTTCTTCAGCATGGGAAACATGTGCACCGTATGATTTGACAATTTTGGTAAAAAACTGTTTCGAATTTTCTTCCGTGACATCGATACATCTAGAAACTTGTTTATACGCGTAGGAACTTACATGAGGATCGGTGCACGGCGTGTAGTCTTGTAGATCCGCGCTGCATTGCGGAAACGAAACCGATTTCACTTGGACCGGGGTAGAAACGGTCTTCGTGGAAGATTCGACCGATTTCACAACCTCCTCGGTAACGAACCCGTTCTTCTCCGAACAAAAGATCCCACCAAGATAGAACGAAAACCCACAAAGCACAACGAACATTATCCCCATCGGAACAACCTTCGAGCTCTTATCATTCGGCCTTATCGGCTTATCATCTTTCATCTTCATCGTCCCTTATCTCTACACAAAAACCAAAAAACAACCCGTAAATCAAACACCACTTAAAGTTGTTACCCCAATCGAAAAATAGCATTCGTGGGGCCCGCTTAACGAACCCGAAACACACAAAGATTGGATCACAATTCACACACATCAATGAACACTTAAATCCAAGTATTTGGCACTTAAAACAAGCCTAGATCTAATCAAGTTCCAAACTTTATATCATATCACAAACACCCACAAACAATAAAAGCCATTTTATGGTTCAAATATAAGATCTAAGCAAAAGGGTAGTTCAAAAATGGAAAGAAAGAACAAGAAGACAAGAATCTTGAAACAAACCAAGATCCCCCCTAACTTACTAAAGATGGAAACTGTGTTTCTTTGAGTTGAAGGACAGATCTAGGCTAGCTCATTGGGGGTACTACTAATATAAGTAAAGAAAACAGCAAAGTAGCAAAGTGAAGTCAGGAAATCAGTGCAGATCTGATGGGGAAAAAATGATAAAAATAATAATAAACAATAAATGGGAAAAAAGGGGAAAAAATTCAAGATCTAGTGGCAATTTACTCACTTCTACCTTTATGAATAACAACCCACATGAGATTTGGGTCCCAAATTTTTTTTTTAGGCAAAAAGTCTTTGTTGGGGCCTATGTTATTGTACCCACTGAATTGGAATTTGAGGGAATACTACGTAGGAAAATAGAGCTCTCAACTGCCCTTGATTGATGCCATTTTAATTTATGAAAAATGATTCTTTGATCACTATGCCACTCAATTGGGTTCTTGCCACTTTATTTTCTTGAAAAAGTTGGATCTAGAAGACCAATTAACAAAAGAAGATAGTTTTAAAGAAAACCCACTAAAATGGTCTCAAATTTGAGCTGGAAATCATGAATTTGAGGCATCTTTTTGTGTAAAGATTGTTGCTTTTTTCTTTTCTTTTCAAGATTTATGTTGGATATCCCACAAGACTGAAGATTTTAGGCAATTAGAGATGAAAATGAAGTGAACCCATTTCAAATCTACAAGATTTTAAGCAATTAGAGGTGAAAAAGAAGTGAACCCATTTCAAATCAACAAGATTTTAAAGCAATTAGAGGTGAAAAAGACTACAGAAAAACACAAGATTTGGGTTTCAGGAAATCAGATCTACATCACAAAACTACAGAAAAACACAATTTACAATCAAACAAGATTTGGGTTTTTTTGGGGTAATTTGTAAAAGCTCTGTTTCAAGAAAGATCTAGCAAGAATGAAAGAACCCTAAAACAGAGAAAAACAGGGGATGTGGAATTACCTGGTGAAATGTGAAGAAATTTCCTAGATTTTTGGGACAGATTTATGAACCATACACAAGCAAGCAAGCAGAAAGATGGAGTGATTTGGTAAACAAAATCCAAGAAAGAATGGATGAGAGAGAGAGAAAGGGGTGAGAGTAGAGAGAGATAGAGAGAGGTATCTCTGGGCTCACACACATGGATGCATCCCTACATACACATATATATACATATATGAGATGATTACCTTAAAAAGTTACTGGTTTTACACCTTCTGCCTGGCTGTCTTTATTTTCTTAGATTTCCCATTTCTGTGTTTTTTTATTGCAGAAAAAAGGTGATTGGGGGTTCAATGTCCGTTGCTTCTCTCTCTCTATGTGTTTTCAATGGCTTCTCTTGTTTTTCTACTTGGATGGAATTGGACTTTTTTTGAAACAGGGAATTGGACTTTACTTCACTTAGATGCAACACTTCAGCATATTAAGATTCTGATGAATAGATAAGATTGAGAAGTTTTTTGGTAGGTTAATTGCATTTTTATACATTGTAAAATATATTTATATCTATTAATTTTTATTTTTAGACAATGTTATATGCATCATCCTTTAATATTAAAATCATGTTAAGTAATGTATCAAGAATATGTAAATAGGTTTTCATGTTGACGTGTAAGATTATCTTTAACCACACAGTAAAAAGTTAAATGATGGGATTATTCAACACTAATTTTTTTTTTTGACTCTAACCCTATACTAAAAAAATACTAAAAATCATATTTAAATATTTTAATAATAATAAAATAACATATAATAACTTAATCTTATACTATTTTATTAAAACCATAATTTTAATAATAATAATATTATTAATTAACAATTAGTTATGTATATTTAAATTTTATTGATCAAAATCATAACAAAAATATTCATTTTTTTCTATTTTTTTAATTTTAAAATATTGAAATATAATTTGCAATTAAATTATAAGGAATATATATATAGAGGGGGTTCCGTTGTTAACCACAAATAGTGTGTTAACTTTGTTAACCCATCACAACCAATGAAATTGCTCCATTAATTTTGGTGTTTAAAGGGCATTTTAGGAATTTTGAGCCCTAATCTACTAGTCACAACACCTACCCACGCCTCCCAAATCCAAACTCAACCTTACTCTTCTTCTTCTCCCTCCTAACCACAACCACAATCCATGCCCTCCACCACCACCCCAACCCCTACCCTCCGCCGCCGCCACCACCACCACCAACTCTCCCCAATCTGGTCATGGTGTTACCACCACCCTCTCCTCTTAGCCAATGCCCTCTTCTTCTTCAACATCAATCTCCTTTTCTGGATCAATAGCCTCATCCAATCCAGCAATTGGGTAGGCCCTTCTTCCCCCCTTTCACCCCATTTCACTAATCTCTTCTTCAATTTCTAAGAATTTGTAGGTTTGTGGTCTCAATTTTGCAGATGATCGATGTCTACTGAACGGTGATTCCGGTGATGCTGGTGCATTTCTTTCAGAGCCACCCTCTGTCGGAATTCGACTTGTGGCGGTCAACGGTGGTGGTGGCGTTGACTTGGGTTTGGGCCGTCGGGTTGACCCACAACTACTTTCGCCGGGAAAAATGGTCGTGGGGTGCCAGAGAAGACTGGAGGTTTACCGATTTGGCTCGACAGTATGGCAAAAATTGGTGGCGGGTTTCCTTCTTTGCTGTTTATCTCACTCAACAGGTATGATTTCGCTTTATTCATTGATGAATATTTGTTAATTCATTATCATTTACATACCCAATTGGGTTTTTTTATTGAAGTTCTTTTTGTTTATTCATTAGAAATGGGTTTCTTTTTTTTAGGGCTGGAAAGTATTGAATGCTAATGAAAACAACAATGCAACAACCCATAAAGAAAAGTAATCAATTTTGTGTTTGATTTACTGATAAAAACAGAAATTCGAGCGACTTTGAACACCTTTAACAAATATCGATCTGAGAAAAACACATGTGTTCACCGGGTGGAGGAGGAAAGAGGCGGTGGTGCACATGTGTTCATCGGGTGGAGGAGAAAGGAGGCGACGGTGCACATGTATTCACCGGGTGGAGGGAATGTGGC